>VYYI01000231.1:0-39279 GCA_021029175.1 Bilobella aurantiaca | reverse complement strand
ACTAATCTGCGCAGAAGCAGTTTGGCCTCCAGCATTATTCTTGTGTCCGTGTTCCTTGTCACCCTTCGTTTCGTTGTAATTTGTTGTTCTAAAATCTTGACCCTCAAAACATACCATCATTAGAAAGACATTTCAAAAAGTTTCACAGCCGGCCCTCTTTTTGAAAGCGCAAGCGTAATTTAACTTTTCACAATTTTAACTTTAGTTTTCACTTTTCAAAATAAATGTTGGCTTCCGGTTGGAACTTTCTGATTTGTGGAAAGTTTCTACAAAAACTAAAAAAAGAATGTTTCAAAAATTTCGTCCTTAGGCTTCCTGCGACTGCTCTCTACACACCAGCAGCATATCAACAAGCCATACTTCCCAATAGCAATTCACTAGCATCAGCCCTAGCGACGCAATTCTACGACTATCATCCGCCGACGCTCGCTGCCGCGGCGCATGCCCAGTTCCCTGGAACTCACTTTGGCCAGGCGGCCTTCGACCCCTATACTGCCTACTTGGCTCAAGTTCAGGCCCAGGCCCAGGCAGTTCAGCAGGGACAGCAGCACGCAGCGTCATACGCCGCATATCTGCCCGCCGCTTCAGCCAATCCAACGACCGCCGCAGTTTTAAATCCTTATGCTCAAGCTGAGTCCAGGCTACAATAATTATCACAGTTAGTCGTTAGTTAATTAAGTGCAAGGAAACTTAGGAGAAAGTCTCTTCAGCCCTTAAGTGGACTTCTTCAAAAAACTTTCTAATCAGAAGGAAACTCTAATCTTATACGACACTTTACTACCCAAAAAAAAACGCCAAGGAAATTATATTTAGCCAAAGAAGCATCCCAAACGCTAGTAAAGCACTAATCAGAAAAAAAAATGTAAAATTAGAGCTATCCGACAGGGAAACCGTGCAATTTATTTAGTGAAGCGCACATTATTAGCTTAGGAAAAATATTAGAGGATGAAAAAGTTACCGTCAAGTTAGTTCGCTTTTCCTCGCTATTTACGCAATAGTTAAGTCCTACCTAATGTTGGCCAATTTTAAACTCGTTCATTTGAACAAATATCAAAACAAAGATCTGTTTAAAGACAGTTAATTAGCAAAACAAAATCATATTTGAATAATACAAAAGTCTGAAACTTTATCACAAGGGAAAGGGACGCGTTGAGACGGAAATAAAATTGGTACATTTGCTGTAGTCTAAGCTAAGCGTTTGCTAAACCTATTTTCTCCTATTAATATTACAAAGGACGACTTGAAAAATGTCGTAAGAAAATTTGCTTTACATTCTTTTTCACAATGCATTTTTAATTACCTTTCCCATTAAAAGATAGTCGTTAGAACCGGTTTTCCAAGTACTACTTGAACACGCGAAAATTTTTACTTGATAAACTGCATCGTGTGTTGAAGAAATTTGTTCACAGAATTTCAAGGGCTTCGATTCAACGGGTCTTAGAAGTACCGGATATGGATCCTATTGAAGAAATTTCAATTCCAGTGCCCTGGGGCTATCTTAGTGGTAAATTGTCACAAATTAACAGTAATTTGATCTCATCATAACGTAAACCATATTTAGGAAAAACATACGGTAATCGAAATGGACGTAAAGTTCTGGTCATGCATGGATGGATGGACAATTCCGGAACATTTGACCTTTTGCTTCCACTTCTTTCTGAAAAGTTCTACTTTGTTTGCATTGACCTTCCAGGTCACGGTCACAGTTCGCACTTACCTCCTGGATTTCCCTACTATGCGATAGTAAGAAATAGAAATTCAGTGAATACTGGACATCAGTACTTTGCTCGATGCCTTAACTAATGTAAAATCAGCGATTAATGATACAACGCTTAGTTTTATAGTCCTGAAAACACAAGGCTTATTACATAATGACAGCCACTTTCCATATTAACCACATACATTGCATACTAGCATGGCATTTTTCGCTTAAATGAAAGTATACGCAAAGTTTGTTCGAAAAAAAAATTACAATACGTTTGAATGTGTTCCTACATTTTCATACTTCATACAGGAAGGCGCTACTGCCGTTCGACGCGTTATAAAATTTTTAAAATGGGAAAAATTTGATTACATCGGTCACAGTCTTGGAGCTGCAATTGGAAGCGTCTATGCCTCTGCATTTCCTGCCGAGGTTAGCAAATTAACATAACAATTAGTTATTGACTAAAATTTAATCGATTTCTTGAATGCTTTCCAGATTGAGCGCATGGTGATGATTGACTATGCGAAGATGCTAACCTGGGCAAATGAGCGCGAGATCACTGATTACGGGAAGCTTTCCAGTGAATTCCTGGCCATCGACAGACAGCGGTTGTCAACAATACCTCTGATGCCATTTACACTGTCAAAGCTTTGTAGCTTGTACGTCCAGGTCACGGGCGGTGGTGTCAACGAAGAAGAAGCCAAAATTCTACTGGTAAGCGACAATGTAGTCCTACAGTAATCATCCCGCAGTACTTAACTGTACTATCTTGTTTAAACTATTTTCTTACTTTTCCAATCACAGCGTTATTATTAGATTGATTATAATCATAACTGGAGCTGTTGAATGCTGGAAGCTGGAAACTGAATTCAGATTTTCAAAACGGAATTTTCAGACGGCTTCGACTCCGTTAACTTTGATTAGGTTATTAAAAATAAGTTAAATAATCTTTTTTTATATCGATAGAAACGTGGTGGGCGTCGACTAGACCCGAACGCTGACAAGTGGACGCTGTCACGTGATGCTGGAGTGAGGAATGGCGGAATGATGCGACTGAGCCACGATGCCATGTTCCAGATTTTGCGATCCATACGCTGCGACCTAATTGTTATCAAAGCGACTGACGGTGACTGGGACGAGCCTCAGGAAGTTTCCGAGCAAGCGCTAGCAATTTACAAAGAGAATTGCAGGTCTTTCCAATTAATTGAAGTTCCTGGAAATCACTTCTTGCCACTAACAAATCCAACTGCAGTTGCTCCTCACATAAATGAATTTCTTTTACGTAGTAGAGATTAAAAACATTATTTGCTTTGATTCAATGCAAAACAAAGTTCTTTTGCATAGTTTATAGGGGGCCATATTAGTTTGTAAAGTAATTTAATTATAAAACCACATTTGTTTGAGTTATTTACTTTCTAAAAATTTAAAAGAATACCATAAACTACCTATACTGTATTTGTAACTGGACGAATAAATGTTTGCGTATAGTATGTTACTAAATTTGGATTTCAATGAAATCGATAAAGACTTGCTACTGTGGGGGGAAGATTTACAAAAGCCTTTTTCAAGCAGCCTAAATATATTCTGGAAACTTTAATATTTGTTATCGAACTGTTGTAGGACGGGCTTGTTAGACTATAATAAATTGCTGAAAAGGAAGAAGTTATTGAGTGTGTTTAACAAATTAAAAAAAACTTTCTTTTCTCATAATTTTCATTAAAATAACGTTGATAGTCTAACATTATTTGTTTGTTGTTGATAATTAATATAAGCTTCACTTAATTACCCAACAATTAATTAACCAAATCTTTACTACATGAATGCGAAGGGTCTTTTGAGTAGTTAGCGCGGGAATACAATCAAACGTCAAATGCAATTACAAAACCAGACAGTTAATTTTGCCAGGAAAAGGAATGCCACTGCAAATTCGAAATCTCAATTACGCGCCGTTAAGAAATTCAAAAGAGCAATTGCGAAAGAGGAAAGGCAAATTGTCATACTACAAATCCCGTGACAGCAACAGCTGACACGTCAAACAGTCACGAGAGCTGTCATTCACTAATTAGAATATGAATTAAAAAGCGTTAATTGATTAATCAGTGATTCGGCATTCACGGTATTTGTCAGATAACAAGCAATGTTGTCATACCGAAGTGCTAGTCCTGGGTATTGGACAGCATGGCTCCTGCCAGTCGCCATTGCCTTGTCAGGACTTACCGAGAAGTCCATACCTCTTCTTGGAATAATTGTTTTCAACACAATAATCCTCTCCGTCTTGCACTTAAATCAGGTTGACCTCACCGTGACCTTGACCCGCACACGAAACGCATCGTTAATCGTCGGCATCACGCTGTTCTGTTGGTGGTACTACTATCGGGGAGGTAAAAAGATACACAGCAGATATACCGCCACAATGATCGTTTTATGTAGAACAATGACAATGTGTTTAGGATTACGTAGTATGTAAAGAAAAATTTATACTAATTGTTTGTAATTTTTAGTCGGTGCCTACTACTTAATTTCGATCATCTCATTGGCGTTTGCCTATCCATACCTATTTTACAATGCTGTCCGATACTATCCAAAAAGTTTTACGTTCGGTGAAGCTATGATTGTTACACAAGCGTTTCTACTCATATTCGGAAACTGCGTTTTCACGATTCCGACTCTTGGAAACTTTTCCAAAGCTACAAATGCAGAATTTATCACTTTATTTACAGAGGTAATTTTAATTTTACAGTAATTATTCGACAAGCACAGCATGATGCGGAAATTTTTAGGCAGGATTCTTGGGAGTGATGATTGCGAGTCGCCTTCTTGTAATGTCTGTTAAACCCTGGACTTTCTTATTCACTGAAGAATACTTTTGCCTTTGGGGGAAATGCTGTCTTGCTGCGTTTGGCTTCCGCTTAACTTTCGATGATTTGTTGGGTATTCTGTCTTGGCTCGGATCGTTTCTGCATGATCGCGTAAGTTGTCATTACAGGAGATAATTCGTCTTCACAGACAACCGACAACGTTTATTCATTTTCAGATTATGATGCTTCTGTACTGTGTCGTTTGCTGTTCGGTGGCAGTGGGGTTCGTTTACTTAAAGAATATTTCTCGCACTCAAGCTTCCACTACAGATAGGAAGTACTTTCACTTTCTGATGCTGGCAGTATACCTTCCTGGAATTCTAGTGGACCGGGAGTTCTTGTATCTTGGGAGTGCGGCGATAATGTACATTTTTGTGCTTGTAGAGGTACTATCTCTTATTGGATATATTTTATTACCTCGCTATTCATCAGTGACTGATATCAATGTCTTGAATAGTTTGTTCGGTCTTTGAAATTGAAGATCTTCGGCAGTACATTGGGTGACAAGATTGATTATTCAATTGGAATGTTCCGCGACCATCAGGATGAGGGAAAGCTAATTGTGACACCTTTGTACCTTCTGGCGGGTTGTTCGTCACCAATTTGGTTAATGGGCCTTAGCACTAAGTATTTGAGTGATTTTGACCTAGTGGCTTGTATGGCTGGACTCCTGAGTATTGGTGTCGGCGATACATTCGCAAGCATTGGCGGTGCGGCCTTCGGAAACACGCGCTGGAGAGGTAAAAATTGTAGTAGCACTTAATTTCTTTCTGTAAGTGCTATTTATTTGTTCAATTTTTAGTCTAAATTATTTTATTGTTTAGGTACCCACAAGAGTTTTGGTGGGACTATTTTCTGTCTTCTTTCCCAAATAATTTTCATTTGGCTCCTTTATCTCTCGGGTTAGACAATTCAACATATTTTTCTGTATCTCCAAAATAATTGCATTAATTTAAATTAATTTTATAATTCAGGAACATGCCACATTACCGCGCCAGTCGTCGTCACTGTGATTATCGCAGCCTTTCTCAACTCCCTTGTTGAAGCACTAACAGATCAAATTGATAATCTCATATTACCTCTATTTACGTTTGACGTAATCCTGTTATGTAGTTTTTCTCGAGAAGTTTATAGATGGGCTATCACTTAAATCCATTCCATTCTTCAACTCTTAAAATGTGATTTTTCAAAACCAAAATGTGATTCAAAGCAATGAAACATCTAGAAATGTTAAAAATTCAAATAGACTGAAACTTTTACAATACCGTTAACTTTGGATTTTGAACTAAAGGATATTTAAAAATTACAAAGTTTGAGTTTGTTTTGAGTTTGCAATTCTGTTTTCCAATCGGATAAGACAGCGGAGATTTGGTAAAAAAGCAGCGTTGTCCTCTGGATTTCATCAAACCTACGAGTCTAATCTGGGAAAGTTTTGTCAAGAATCCCATCTTCCTCTACACGATTGACTGACTTCTTGGAATTTTTCGTTTTGAGGGAAACCGTTCCATAGAATTCAAGATGAAAGCTATCAAATGTTGTCCTCTTACAAAATCCTACCAAGAATTCAGATAGCCGTGCTTTTCAACTTGGCCGTATTTCCAAACAGAACAACCGGTAATTTTACTACAACTACTAAATTATAATTTTTTTGGTATTTGAATTGAATAAAAATAAAAATTTCAAAGCAAAATTTCTTTTAAATAATTTATTATAATTTCTTTATGAGACGTTTTAGATCTTCTGTATGACTCTTGCAGTTGCAATTCGGTTTTGGAGAACCAATATGTTAGAGTCTCATAGGAATGTCAGTTTTAAGCTCTTTTGTTTTTGAATCTTAGCTTTCTTTAGGCTTGCGAGACACGACACAATAATGTATGCTCTGACTCCTTTTCTTATTTTTATTTTCACTTTCTTCCTTCCAGCCACCGCCACGGCCGCCGCCTTCAGCTTCCATTAAACCAAATCCTGAGTTTTTCTGATGGAAAATTTCGATTTTCCACTTTGTTAGCCATGAAGCGTTTAACCCCTCGTCCTATTACCGTTTGGCACTGACTCCAGCGCTGCGGTAGAACTAAGAGACCTTGCCCCACAGCCTCCTTCCACATCTCGACGTATTTAACCCTCTTTCCATTTCCTCCTCAGTCACTCCATACGAATTAAAAGACATCTCAGGATTAGATTAAAAGGAAATCAAGAGCCTCCCTTCCAACATTCATTCTCGCTTTGATACACACTTCTGCTCAGCTTCGGCATTCAAAAATGCATTTGCTTTAGAAGCGCTGTGCTCGTGGTAATAATTTTCAATAATTATCGGTCTTGAAATAAGGACATTGATCAAAATTGCTTTTTTTTTTGCCTTTGCCAAATTTCTAAATTGCCTTTCTCCACGCCTTAAATCGTGCAAAGTCTGCTTTTAAAAGTGTACAGGATTTTTTTGGTTGTGTAGGATTCAATTTCAATTAGCGTTGACTTTGTTTGGCGTTCAGTTGATTGCTTTCAAGCTAAATAGTCATCAATACAATGAAACAATGACGGGGAAGGCTAGGGAAATTGGTTGGCTTTCTCTTTCCTTCCAGCCGGCATTCGCTTTCTAGCTTTCTCCCAAAGGCTGTCGTCGTCCTGGTCATTTGGTATTCGTTTCAGGTTTTCCAATAAGAGGGATGAATTTCTATTCCATGATGTCGATGTCTCCCCCTTTCCCTTTCTTAGTACATCATTTCCATATCGCCTACCTTTCTTCCGGGGAAAGGCCTTCCAGGAAGTGGAGAAAGTGCATAAACAGCATCTTCCCTCCTGGAATCATAATCCTTTCCGAAGAGTAACATCTCCTGAATACCAGATTCTGATTATCTCATTTTCCAATGCATTATTAGAATTTACAATCCACAGAGACAATTTGAAAATTTCCTGATTTCCTCCAAATTCCTGAATAAGAGAGCCTCTTGCCTTGGAGAAAGCAATCCCGGAACAGAATTCTGCGAATTCTGCTCTTGAATCGAATCCTCTCTCTCTCTCTATTTCATATATTCCAAAAATTCCAAACTTGATTTCCTTATTTTAAACAGAGCCTCAAAAAATGAGGACAAAAAATGGTAAATTGGGGAAAGCATATTTGATTTTCAATTCAGTTCTTGTCTTTCTCCGCTTTCCAATTGGCTCGCACGGGTCTGTCTCCCTTGTTCTAGTGGTTTTAGTTTAGGAAAATGGTATATGAAAGTTAGAAGGGTAATGAAACATGAAGGAAGATCTATGATCTCCCTCTCATCCCTTTCAACTTAATCCAATCTTGCAAATTTCTTGGCTACATCGTGAGGAGAAAGCTTGATGAAAGGGAAATTTGTTCAAACATTGACGCCCTGATTTAAAAAAAAAGAAGAGGAGATGAAAGGGGACTTGAGAGTGGGCCCTTGAAGGCTGACAAGTAGAAGATGTGGGGAGGGGCCCAGGTTGAGGATATTTAATTAGAAATTAGTGTGAGGGAGGGTCCCTTAATAGCAACAGTTTATTAGCCATAACAGTTGGGACATAATAGTAAAAAGTTAAGGAAGATTTTAGTGTAGCATAAAACATGTTTGAGATACAAATCTCTTTGGAGCTTTAGCCAGAGTTTGGACTTAACTTTCTTCTGAGATTGGTCTTCCACTTAGGCAGAGGGAACTTTCTCCCTGCTTTCTCCTATTCTGTTTTAGACGAAAATCTTAAGTGACTACATATTACTTGCATGAAATTAAATGACAAAAGTTTCTCTTCTTTCTAATACTTCCCTCTTCACTAGCCAGCCAAGTTGGCCGTAGCCTCCTCCTTGACAAAACTTATGTTACTTCATCATGGGAAGAGACATTATGAAAATTTATGTCATCTCTCCAATAATGGCTTCCCCTTCATTTTTTTTTCCAAACGAGCTTTTGTTTTCCTTTTGAAGTTGTGTTGGACAAATTAGCTTAAAAAGTAAAGTTTTTTAAAGTAGGGCGAACTCACAAGCTTTGCCAATCTTCATTTATAAAGTGCCTTTTTTGTGATTACACAACAAATAACAACAAGAAACTGAATCAAGTGATACAAAAATTACATAATAAAATTGTTAGTGCAAGTAGTCTACAGATCTCAAGTATTATTGCTCTCCTCTTTTGCTTGAAGTTTTTATTTTCTTCTAATATCGGACTATTCAAATTTCAAGAAAAAATTTCAAGCTAAAATTTTCAAACCAAATGATAAAAAATAGCAAATCTTAAATAAAGCAAAATTAAGCTTAATTAAATTAGAAGCTAAAATGAAGGTGCTACTTTTGAAGAGACAGTAAGTTCTAGTATCTATTGAGCGTTCGTTCCTACGACATAAGGAAGCAAATGAAATAAAAAGGCTTAGCTAGGAGCCACAATTTTTGGGTGATTCTTTCTTGTTTTTTACCTCCAACGCTCCTCCTTTCTCCTAATTTTCTTGCTTTCTCTTCCTTTCTTTTGACGAGTGAATCGGAGGAAATTTCCTCTTTANTTGACGAGTGAATCGGAGGAAATTTCCTCTTTATTCGGCTTCGTTAACTCCTCAGTTTTACTCTGTCCTTCATCTCCTCAGTTCATGAGACTTATTTGATCTTCGCTTACTTAAACTTCTGGTGAAAGTCGGCTCGAAGACTTTTGGAAATCATGCGGAGAGAAAGGAAGGCGCAGACCACCGATGGGAATCAGTCGGGAAAAAATGATGATGTAAGGAAAGAGGGAAAGTCAGGAACAAGCAAAATTTCCAAAGCACGACGACTCCCTTGCAGAACTCTTAACTCGGTTGGTGCGGTCATAAGAGGCTCATCTGCTCCACAAAAGTTGAAGATGAAAAGCACTTGAAGCAATTCCCCGATCTTCCCAATGAGTTTATTTAAGTGTGGTAAAAGGGCCAGGGAGTGAATAGCGTCCTCTAATGAATGACTTCCCCACATTCGCCTCTAAATTAAGAAAGATAAGTTTAGAGGCCCCGGAAGGTAAAAAAAGAGAAAGTCGACTTTCACTTTCCCAAAACTTTCAATCCCCTTTTCTCAGCGGAGATAAACAGTTTTCCCTTATTTTCCAACAAATGTGAACTCGAGGACTGTCCCGCTATAATACGATAAGAATCATCAACGAATTCCTACACTAAAAGTTTGAGAAGGCATTCAAACATTTTTTGAAAAGAAGAAAAAAATAACACGAGAATCTTTTTTTCTCCCTTTTCATGCCATTTCAGTTTCTTATCTTTACGGTACTTTTTGAGAGTTTTCTCCAGACAAGAAAACTTTCTCCTATTAAGCAATGAATGATAAGAATTAAATTTTAAGAGAGGTAAATGTCATCGTAAACCAAACATCTGAGCACCTGTGTCCAAAATTTTCAAAATTTTGTGACGCTTAAAAATTTCAAAATTTTGTGACATTTCAAAATTTCGAAATAGAAAAAAATTGAAACTTCAGTGAAACGTTTGGTTCACTTGAATTGGTTTAAATATTCGTATCTCACGTTAATTATTGTTGCTTTTGAGTTAAAGTTATGTAAAATTGTTTCATCATAAGGTGAAAGGTAGAGCTGATTGATTGACGTTTTCCTCGAATTTCGTGCTCTAAACGAGGGAATAAAATGAAAAAGGGTGCAGAAAAGGGCCGTAATGTTCTTGTTTTCCCTTAAAGTTGGAGAAAGTGATAACCAGGGCCCTTAATGCCGGAGAACCGTAAGATGAAAGCAAAGTCTTAGAAATCTTGAGCCCCATGGAAATTGTATTACTCGAGTCCCCTCAAGTCCCCTAATTGATCCTTCTCCCTTTGCCTTGACATGGAAAAGAAGCTCTGATAATTTATTACTCGGCTCCTTCTGACGCTAATCGTCAAATAATATTCAAAACCGCTCGTACTTTAAAATGAAAAAAAAACTCAACAAAGGGCCCCCTAACTGCAAGCCTCAATTACCAACTTTTTCTGCTTTTTACAATGCTTCGAAGGAATAGTCTTAGCGGCTTTTTTGGCTTCTTTTTTTTTTTCTGAAGAATCATTACTCATTTCAACAAGATTCTGTAGGGCCAAAATAAGATTTCAAAAATCTTGTAGATTTCCTAGCGTTTCTGCTAAAACAAAATTGAATATAAAAATTTTGTTCCGCATCCGATTTGTTACTTTTGCTAATAATTCTTAGACTTTCTCCGCTCCCTTGCACTTTCTCGTGGTGAAAGCAAAGGAAATTACGACGGTGCAGGGCCCTTTTCTCATGTCTTATGCATTCTATCCTCCCCTTGTCAAACGTCATTGGCATCTGGTGCAGGGCCTACGAGGCCTTCTACATTTTTCGTGTGACACTGACGGAATGGATACCATTTAAGACAGGGCTACTGGGATATGCCTGAGGAAAGGGCCCTCCTTACCCGCTCTGGCTAAATTATATCAAACAACAAGTTCATATTTCAAAAACTTGGTCTCTAAATTGCAGTAATTTGGAAACTGAGGGTTAAAGCGTAACTCTACCGCTTGCCTAATAAACTCTGCGTAGGAAAACAAGTCTTTGGGTATCGCTGTCTCGCTTAAAATTGGGAAATTTCGTAAGATTTACTTCTGCCTTCATAGCTTTTCCTTCCAGTGCTACCCTTCATGTAGTCTCCGATTAACCTGGATGACTTTTGACTTTGTAAGGCTTCACTGAACTTGAAGTTGTGACAGGCCTTGTCAGATTCAGAGAAGTTTAAGTGCAATCGGATACTTCAGCAGCGTTTTGCTCTTCCTTAAAAAGACCATTTCACTTTCTCTCCATTTCAACGCTTCATATTTTTTTAGCTTAAGAATAGATGATACACGAGGTTGCTCCTAAAACCCAAACAGAATTTCAAAAATCTTTTATACTAAATTTTTACTTTTCATGGATTGTATTGGAACAATTTTCCAAAAAAAAAATTGATTTCATAATTGGGGTTTATTTTATTAGAATTTTACACGTTTTTGTTTTCTAGTATAGCCTCCAGGTTGAATCTGTTGATTTTTAGTAATTAAAAGACTTATTATATTTGCGGGCTGTGGAAATTAATTAGGCGCTTTTTGAATTGACTAGTTTTTGAAGGCAGGTGTAAGGGGAAGCCAAGCCTACTTTCTCCTACTGCTTTCTCCAGGCTCCTATGTGCTAAGGGCGGATACTTGGTGAATCAGTGTTAAGTTGCATGGAGGCAGGGAGAAAATCGAGAGGCTGTGTCGCTGATGCCTGGAAAGGGCGAAGGGAGGGTTGCGAGTTCAGCGGCTTCACGCTTCGACGTTACGCTTTCTCGAAGTTCCCGCATTCTGTCTTTTTCGTCTGACTTCCAGCCAACTTGACTTCCTCAGTTCAAACAATACGCTCCTCTTGTCAGGATCAACACTTTTAACGTTCTAGTCCACGCTACCCCGGGTCAAACTTTATTTCCAACAATACCATTAATACCGAAGCAAATTACGGTAACAAGAGCAAGATTTCAAAAAAAAATTTCAATTAAAGTGAAAAGTAAACCAAGCCTTTTCAACACTGAAAGCTACTATTTCATTTTTTTTAATCTAATTGCAAAGTTGCACTAGCAAAATATAGCATAGAATTTTTTTTTTTGACGGTCCGTTACTGCAGGGTTTCATTTGTGGAAGTAAAGAAGGGGTAGATTTCGGACAAGGAGAAAGCACAACTCACATTTCAATTTTCTCCGGCTCAAAATATTTTCGACCCTTTCACCACCGTGCGAAATATGGTTTAGTTATGCTTTTTGTTCTTCTGGCGTTGTAGCAGTTCTAATTTCTTAAAAATAAATATTTCACCAAAATGTATACATGATTTGTGATTCTAATTTTGTTTTTTTAGATTGCCTAACTTCAAAGCATCAATGCCTCCGGTTATCTAATCCTTCAACTGACCCGTTGATCTCAAGCGTCCTTCAAAAAGTTGAACCATTTTAAATCAACCTTTGACGTCTCTGGTTGCTTCAATTGTTCTGACGCACAAGTCCAAACTGAACAAATTGTTTTGGTTTTTCTGCAATAGTAAAATCACTCCCAATGAAGAAATCACGGAGGCTCTGAAATTCATTAACCACTTCCTAAAACTTCCCAGCGAATAAGTACACGGTTCTCTATGAAAGTAGCAAGAGAAGATTGAAACCTTTTAAATTGCACATCGAGAAGGAGTTAATTAATTTCCTGTCTAAAGTGATTAAAGCCCAACAATACAACCCTTCAAAATACATCTCGTGCAGCCGAGCTGATCTTAATTAATTCAACACAACTTGTGGTAGCCAGGAAATTGCAGTTTACACAACACAGCAAGAACTTCTTAGAAAGCCATTTGAAGTCGGAGAAAACGTTTCCTAGCAGCAGATCTTCAAAATGTCGGCCACTGCAACCCTCTTCCTACTTCTGAGCTTATACGTGGGAAATTCTATTTCAGGTAAGAATGTTTCATGTGCTGACTTTCATCTATTAAAAATAGATCTTTGAGTAATTATTTACTCAGCTTCAATTATTGACAATTTGTGAACATCAGAAATTAGCTTTCCTTTTTATCAATTGATTGATGTTGCCTCCTGCAGTTATACTATTTCGGGTGCTAGATTTTCAAGTGTCGTCGTCCTCCTGTCCTTTCTAAATAATGTATTGCAAGATGCGTTGAGTGTCTGTCAAGGGAATTCAAGTCCCTAACGCTACTTTACGCAAATTGTAAGTGATGAAATGCAGAGATTCTTCACAGTATATCAGCTCAATGTTATCTACTTTATATCCTTCCCACTGCCTTGTAAGGCAAATTCCAAAAAAAGAAACTGCTAATACGTAACATAATTTAGACAAGTTTTGTAATGACCGATTTCTTAGTATCAAAATGCTACTTGAGCTTTTTAATTTATAAAATCAGTATTTCAAGTAAAAAATTGAATTACTATTTTTTATATCAAAAAATTGTAATCGCCTAGAGTGCTAAAAGGAACAAAAGCCTAAATTAATCTTCTTTTTTTTTTTGCGAGAGGCTAAAATTGGGAGGTAATTTGCCGGAATTCCTTTTTGGCAGAGAAAGTGGGCAATGGGAGGGAAATTGCAGGAATCAATCTCCTTTTTCGGCTATCCTATCACTTCTCCAGATCTTACGCCTAAACTGTACTGGGCCATTCCAGAAGAATCCTGGAGAATTCTGGAGAATGAGACTGAGGGGAAAGTGTCCTATGGATTGGACTTCCATTCCAAGCCTATTCCTTATTTCTGCCTAAAACGCAAGGGAGAGGATTAATAGATCCACTTTCTCTTCCTTATGAATCTTATGAATCCCATGTCAGAGGCCCATCCACTTCCATCCCATTTAATTTGGATTCGACTTGGACAAATTAGGTCCACTTCTAGCTACTCTCTCAATGAAATTTTATATCAACCAAAGTATTCTATATCATTTCTCGTGTAAAAAATGTACCCGCGCTACCTTGGTTCTTCGGTTCTGGAAGCATTGTTGAGTCAGAAAACACAAAATAGACTTCGCCAACTCTAAAATAGCTTTGTTTTTTATTTTGTAAAAAAATTAGCGATGCAGCGATTTAAAACAAAGTTGTTGTTTTTTGTATTTTGCAATGTGAAATTAAAAAAAACTCACACACCGCTGACTGCCAACTTCTAAATAATATTCTATAATTTTTTCTTTGATTCGGTTACAAAAATACAATATTCATATAAGTTTATTAGTAGCGTTTCATCTGGGCCAAGCCTAACAGCCAACAGTAAATCACTCTCTAGGACTTTGCTAGTATACTTTTTACTTTGTAGTGTTTGAAACTGTTTGAATAGAACCTAATTAAAGTCATTTCAGGTTGATTTTAAAAAGACCGAGGGAGGTCTTTTGTTAGGGCCCTCTGCAGTACTGCTTTAAATTTTTGGGCTCCTTGAAACTTTATTTTATCCCAACGGAAAGGGAGGGTAGGAGAGTAATAATAGTGTATTAGGCCTTGGGATATGGACTTGCCGAGGGTGAATCTTCCTTTAAACTTGACAATTTCAAATGTGCATTCGAAGAAAGTTTGAGGCCTTGGATAAAAGTGGCTCCTGCACAAAGGGCCATAAAACTTTCTTCCCTAACCTGAATTTTATTCCTTGTAACATTTCCCTTGCTACATTACGCACTTATGCCGTTTTGAAGACTTGAAGGATTTATAGAGCTTCCCCAGGATTAGATCAGGTTAACTACGGGTTTAGGAGTGAAGGGCTCAGGAGGGCCCTTTTTAGATTCAAAATATGAACTTGAGAGCCACGGGAAAATCCTTCGTTTATATGCTAAATTTTTAATAGGATCCTAATTGTGTAAAAGTAATGTGCAATTTGAAAGGATTTGCGTTTATTAGATTTGAAAAACCACAGGATCCTTAAGTATCATTATACTGGGCTGAGACGCTTCATAAAAATGTAAACTTTCTCTTTTTTTTAAAGTCCAAACAAGTTTAGCCCTCACTTTCTCTCCATTTAAACCCTTCATCATCCTTCCTCCTCCTGCCTTATTACGTGAAGGGAGTGAAAGGAGGCGGGTTTGCTTGATTTTGATTTTGAAAAAAAAGCAGGGACATCAGAAATCCCATACAAAACTCGTTATTCTCCCCTTTTCATTCATGAATAATTTCGTATAATAATGCCCTCAAGTCTCGTTTCCCATTTTCATCTCAATCTCGGCCAAGAAAAAGGCAACGAACCTTTCTCCTCCATCCAGGGTCTTTTCATTTTCATCCACCGCAAAAAAAAGCGTTCCCGACCGTTTTTAGACCCGCTTTTAAACTTGACATTTGCATTTGCATTCCCCAGCAAAGAGGATGGTAATACGTGTTGAACATTCTGAGGTATTTTTAATCTTTATGTTCTCTGCTTTCTTTTTTATTTCGAAAAGCTCATCTTTTTGAATAAAAAACTCCTTTCTCTTCTGCCCTCATGATGCGCAAAGTTCAAACTGCAATAATGCAAATGCCAGCAGGTTTGTGAAAAGGGCTTAAAAAAACTTCGAGAAAAAAATTAATTGTGTTCTTGCTTCATTATAAATTCCAAGATGAGGAGAGAGGAGGAGAAAGAAAAGCTAATCTCTCTTTTTGTAGACAAACTTTCACCCTCCTCCTTAGGGTTGATGATGATCCTTCCAGAAAAATAATTGCATCAACTTTAAGGATCAAATCTCTTAATTTAGAGTCGAGAAGGCCCTAATCCAAAGGCCCCAGTCATCATTAAGGGCCCTGCAACAACCCCCTTTCTTCCCTATTGCTTGTTCTTTTTCGATAGGAAAAGACGCCTCGAGAAGAGCTTTGGAAATGAATAAATACATTTCTGGGTAGTTATTTGGGCGGGGAAAGAGGATTAAATCCTATCCCGTGAAGATGCATTCGGAAGATCATCATCTCTCGTTACTGATGACTCAACTACACAATGTAGCCTATTAAGGGCCGCTATACTAACGCTACTTCATTCTTCATGGCGTACTTACTCCCTTTTCCCAAAACGACGAACCTCAGCCATCAATCCTCACGTCCCTCATCGCCCTTCCCAATTTCAAACGATCCCTCCAAAATCTTCTTCATTCCCCTACTCTCTCCGTCCGAATTGTAATTGGAATAATTTCAAATCGAAAAGTAGAAATCCGTGGTCCCAAAGGGAGTTCCAGCAGTTGATCAGTTGCATATTTGTCAAAGTAAAGATCACTTAATTTTAAAGTTTAAAGCCAAACAAGCCCGTTCTAGGCCAAAAAGATTCCGATTTTCATTTCTGGGTCCGCCCCTCCGAACAGGCTTGTTTGGCTTCTTATAATTACATTTAATTTTTGGCAAAATAGTGCTGCTCAACAAAAAAAAAAGTACTACAACAATGAAGATACACAACTCCAGTGGTGATGGTTTGAACTGCAGAAAGTTCTTGCGAGACAATTCCCCTCTACTCTGTACTTTTTCGCGCTCACGAAAAGAGCGTTTTTAATTACAATAATATAAATTTATTTTTTACTTTTACTTTTTACCTTTTATTATTGCCAATACTAAACTAATGTTTTCCACCTGTTTGAGAAGTGGAGAAAGCAAAATGTTGACCGGCTTCACGCCGAAAGAACATAATGCATCTCCATTTCATTTTCCGCTAGAAAGTCATCTCTGTAACTTAATATTACCCACCACACATTGGGCTTTCCTGCACTTTACGTCTGTGACACACTGCCAAGAGGGAGGGTTCTCCATATAAAAGCGACAGCGTAATAAAGCATTCATTATTGCAGGAAACGTTTCACAGTTGGTTTGACTTTCTCCGGCGTCCATTCAGAACCATCCCCCTTTCCCTTCCGTTACGCACTTCTTACTTTGGTGCTAAGATTACAAACACAACATCAGCAAGAAAACGCACATCAGGAGGAAGTAACTACTTTGAAAACTTTCAATTTTCTACGCAACAATTTTTTTATCTCATTCACATGACGTAGTTAGCTAACTCAAACAATTTTTATAAAATGGTAAATGATAATACACAAATTTTAATACTATAGGATGATCCCAACCCCGCGCAGATAATTTTGCGACGAGGTTTACTTACTCTGAATTTTTTGGATTTTTTTTGTCTTACTTTTATGCTTCAACATTTTGTATTTATTCTGGTAGCTTTTTTTTCGTACTTTTACATCACTCGAGCCTAGACCTACAAAGTTGAAGAAGAAAGTTGTGTATTCTTTTGAGTATTTTTATTTTATACAGTGGGTGAAAGTAAGTCTCGAGTCTGTTTAGTGTGGGTTAAGGTAAAGATGCGAAGGAATGAAAGGAATAGAAAGAAAAAGAAAGAATGGAAGTAGTGAAAAAAAGAACAAACATGTTTAGTTTTTTTCTTGCAGGATAAGGCCTGCATTCCTTTTATTCTTTTTTGTCTTTCCTCCGCTTTCTCTTTCATAAGCCACTTTCACTCCTCTTCCACAAAGAAGTATCAACACACTTCAGCCACGCATTTTCCTTTTACCAAAATCTCCTCGTCTTTTGTGTCCAAAATGACTCTTCTGGCTACTAAATGGCTTTATGACATCAAGGGATACCGATATCTTTCCTTAAGACATGATGCTTGGACATGATGGACATGTCAGAGGCAAAACTCACTCGAAAAATTAATAAGAGAAAAAATTAATTAACTAAATTTTTGATCATTTTTAGCATTTTGGATTTAAACGAGATTTGGAAAATTGTTATTTTAGAAATGTACTATATACTTCCAGGAAAAGTTTTTGAAAATACCTGAACTCAAAGATTTTCATTTCCCTGATTAGCACACTGCAGTGTGGCGGATATTGCGAAACATGTTTGCAAACATGGGGCCTATGGAAACGTGAGCCATTTTGGTGCAGTTGCCTACGTTTTTTTTTCTCGTATCCCTTAAAACCCTGGATGCAAGGATCCAAGGATCCTGAGGGTATTACGCCAGCACAGGAAATTGGTCGTGGTCTACTTCTATTTTCAATTTCTAAAAATCTAGTGTTGTTGTAGGACTTTGCTGCGGAAAGTAGCCTTTGTATTTCAGCATAACCCAGTATTAGCGCAGCGTTTTTAGCACTAAAGCAGCGATTGACATGTTTTCCTTGTTGTGACATCCTAACCCCATAATCGTGTCTCCTGGTTCTTGTCTAAATTAATCAAGAACTTCCAATTAGTCAGTTGTTAACCAGAAGGGACATGTTAATTTCTCCTGTCCCGCCAAGCCCTATCAAATGTCACGCACAATGATGTCAGTCAAACAGGAACCCTTAACCAGAATATAATTGAATTGAAGGTCTCGGCAAGGAAGGAGGGAAATTTCAATTTGAGAATTCTTTAAAAAAAAATCGGGGTCAAAATCGATTAGCTTTCCAGTGAATAGGGTTCGGCTGACAAGGAAGCGTGGTGGTAGCGGCTGTGTATAGGAACCTTGAGGCCTCCCCTCCCTTTGTACGTGTTAAGGACTACAGAAGCGTCCTTAATAATATGGAAATACCAACTTAGACTGCCAGAGTAGGCTTCGGTGTAAATGCTATGTAAATTTTAAACGTAGACGGGTTTGCTTGCAGCTACGCAGCGGCGTCTTATCGCACCGTGTTATGCAGTATTTCCAACTTTTCAGGACGATGCTTTAGAATCGATTTGGAAACTTACTTTGAATTTAACGTAATGTGCGTTTTGTCAAGGGGTTCTGGAGAATGCGTTTGGGTTGGGAGGAATTTCCTGGAAAGAAATTGACTGGAATCGGGGCAGTGGATGCATCATATGAACAAAATAGTGAAAGTATTTTAGACATGTTGTACTGCTCGAGGGCCTTTAATTGGGCTGTAAGAATGGAACGTCGATAAAAAGAACAAAGAATTTATAGATCTTTCCAGTAGTCCTACAACGTATTGCATCTGGAAGCATTTTCTGGAATTCTTATCTGCTTCTGTCTTGTCTCCTAGTAGGAGAAAGGGGAAGAAATGAAACGAGGGGGATGAATGCAGTTTTGGACTTTCTCTTCCCCGTTTACTTTCTTCGATGTTTTATTTCCGTTATTCAATTTGGCAATACATGATTCTGTGAATAAAGGGGAAGAAATGAAACGAGGGGGATGAATGCAGTTTTGGACTTTCTCTTCCCCGTTTACTTTCTTCGATGTTTTATTTCCGTTATTCAATTTGGCAATACATGATTTTGTGAATTGTCAAAATACAGTAGTCTACTGTCCTTCAATGTTCAAACATAAAATTAAAATTTGAGTCAAGAAAACAATATTCCGTCTGAATTTTTTTATTCGGTTACAAGTGTGACAATATTTTGTAACACCTTTCATTATTTTCAATAATTCCAAATTCTTGTTCAAATTATTCATTTCAGTCCCTGATTTCTCAAATTTTCCTTGAATTTGATTAAGGCCACCGCCAGCCCCTGGAGTCCTTCCAAGACGTAGGTTCAGCTACTGATCGAAGAATCCTGGCTTCATAAGGGCCCACCTTTGATTTTAGACAATAGAAAATTTCATTAATATTTTAATTTTAAATATGGCTTAGTTCTGAAGCAGGCTAACTCGTTCTTAATTTGAGAAACAACTTAAATTATTAGAATAATAGGTGACTTTTTACATTTCTTTTGGCACGTTTTGCAACCGTTGAAGAATTTTTAGCGGTTTCTTCAAGAGCCGCGGCCGGCGTAAGTGCAACGGGTTTTCCCACAGACGCAATTTTTTCAACAGGCTCTTCAACAGTTTCCTCCAGATCTGTATTCATTTTAACAGATTTTCCGACTCCGCCTGCTAGGCCCATGCAGTAGATAATTGCCAATATTACTATAGTTGCAAGCAGAGCTCCTGCTAATGCTGGTCCAATTGTTCTCCAGCTAAAATTTGAGGCAGAATAAGAAGGGTTCGTGATACGATTCTCCGGATGGTCCAGTTACTTCATAATACGAAGTTCCAAGGACCATTGGAACGATACAAATAATAGCAAAAATCTGTCCAAGATTTTGAACTCGTGCCATTGTATGACTTCAAAAAAATTGAATTTTAAATTGAAATTAAGGATACTTTTCCTTTCCAAGTTTTGACTTGAACTGACTCGAAATCGAAAGCGGAGAGTTCCTAGGCACTTGGGTGGAAGAAAGTGGTTGATTTTTGGGTTTTGTCCTAAAAAGCAGGCTTAATTCCTGTGTGGGTAACCTTGTGTAGGGATGCCCCAAATTTAGAATTGATGCACACACCTGTCTGCATAAAAGAATTTGGTCTGAAAGCTTTTTAGTGTTTTGTCTTTCGATCTCCTGCTGCTTCTTTCACTTTGAATTTTTTCCACTTTAAAAATTATTGAGGCGAGACAAATACCCTTCTAAAATAGAGCATTGGCAACTTAAGCTAAAGAAAGTCAAGCCTGTGCGTAGGAATAAGAAAAAAAAGTGGCTTAAAATCTACCTGGCTAAACAACAAGACATTTTTCGTTAAAAAAAAACACTACTGTTGGGATCCACGACGATTTATCGCTTACGGCATGGCTCTAAATGCTGTATTTTAAGAAATATAAATAAGTTCCAACTTTGCGTTATTGATCCACATTAAACAATTAAATTCCATATTCAATTGAATAATAATTGAAGAATAAGGATTAAACAATATTTAAAGTTTCTAGAATTATTTTTAATACATATTAGCTCGGCTTCTAATTGACGTTTATAATGCGGGGCAGCTTAAATGACAAATGATGACAAAAATTTGGAGTACGCTAAAATAAATATAATTAAAAAATAGGTTAATTAAAAAGTTAAGGGAAATTTACCGGTTAACATCAATTTTAACACAGAAATTAGTGCTTTACATTGACTCCCACTAAAATAAAGACACATCGCTTTCAAAAGTTTTAAGCAACTTATACTTGACTGTGCAAAGAAAACCATCAAAGAGCATCTTAAGTTGTTTTTATAATCCAAAGAACTCGTCTCAATTACACTTAAAGTTGGGTTCCTAATCTTGTAATGGCCCTTGTAAAAAAAAAAGATAGGAAAAGTCAATTTTGTTATATGGGATAAATTGGAAGTTTTCTATTCATTATGATCCCGACCCCAGAATACTGAACCTTTATAGAGGGAATTTAGGGATTGGATAAGGAGTCGCGCCGGAGAAAGTTTTAATCCAAACTTAAGTTTCCAGGAGCCAGAAAGAAAGTTGATTCTTCCAAGTAGTAAGAATGGAAGGGTAGAAATTCTTTTTTTTTACAGAAACGATGCCAAAAGACCTTCCAGGACTTGGCCCTTACGTAGACCTTTGTCAGGGCTTCTCGTTTAGTGGAGTGGGTCTATGCCCACCCTCTTGTCCTCGTCTTAAACTTAATAGATTGATCCTGACTTAATTTACGTCAAGATTTCATCTCCTTTTTCCCCTTCTTATGACTTTCTCTTTTCTTACGACCCTCCTCGACTTGAATAGATCTTTGTAGCAGGGAGATGAGCCTCGTAAATCTCTTTTATTTTCCCAGCTATGAAACTGCTTTCTTCCGCACAGGACTTACGTTGAGGGAAAATGGATTGATTGCTGTGATAAAAATTTTGACCTGGAATACACCATTATTGATGGGTAGCATTAATCAGATTATACATAACTGCTCCATTTAGTGCCATTTCCTCTTAAGTTGAAAAATTCATCCAATCATCCACTTTCCCCGCAGAAAGGGAAAGTCTTCCTCAACCTATCACCAAATAACTCAACTTTTACATACTTTTATGACCAAATGTTTTATTACCACTTCCAAACTAAGGCTAAGACAATCAAAATCTTAATTTCATAACTTTCTCCACTTAAGATAAGTTAAGGGAAGCGGTTGAGTGTTGGAAATAGTGAGCTATTAAAATTATCGCAAGAAAAATGTCGGTTAGTTTGTAAAAGAAGTTTTATTAAAATGGAGCTAAGAGTTCTAGTTTCAATGCTGACAAAGTAGTTTCCGGTCGTTTTTATTACGCGTGAATTTATTTTAGAAATAGATTTCTGTGATTTTATTTGTCCTAGTGGCAATGACGATGTTGTTAGGTTTTGTAAAAATTGTAAGATGATACTTTGCTGTTTCCTTTGTGACGTGAAAGCCTGGAGGAGGCCTTGACGCAGTTCTTCAACAGAACCAAGCCCTGTGGTTTGAGTTATTACCAGGCTTGAATTTCATGTTTGACATCGTTAGATGACTCTTTATACGACTCCAGGGATGTATTTTGAGACGGCCCTGGATACGACAAAACGTCTTTTCAGCGATTACTTGCACTTTTCGGCATAAAGCGCCCCCCAATTTGTAAAACGAACATTCTAAAAGCGCCGCGAATCAGCTTCCTTGCGTGCCACAGGATGTACTAAATGATTCTAATTTGGAGCAGCTGGAACTTATGGAACCTTGTCCTTGTCTAAAGTTCATAACATTACTATAACCAATTAATCACATCCAGCACTTTATATCTCGAGGCTAGAAGGGCCCATCCCAGCACCACCAAGTCCTCCTGAGACTTTTTATCTCTTGTAATTAGTAAAAGCAAAAGTTTAAACTTAGTCAATAAAGTCAACCTTACGAAATTTGGAAATGGGCCTCAAAGTTAAGGCGGTGAGAGTCAGGGAGGAGAAAGTGAGTCAGGGAGAAAGTGAAGCTTTCTCCTTTAAAATTAATTTGGATCACAAGGCATATGGAAATTATTGTCTCCCTCTGGACTCCGCTTGAATCCATTTATTTCATTGTCAAATTGTATCGCTTTTACAACTTTCCCTGCTCCTAGTAAATAGTTGTTATTCCAGACGCCTCCGCCAAGACAATGGAACGAGAATCCAAAGATTGCAAATTCCTGGAGAGACAAGGATAAATTAGCTGAGAGAGGGAGAAAGTTATGGGAGCAGTTTCATTGTCTTTGGGAAATCGGGACATGCCGAACTTTTTTTTGCGGATGGGAATCGCTGGAACTGCATTGGATTTGACTCTGGGAAAACCGTGCTTCCAGGATGGTCCAGGAGAAAGTGGGTCCTTGGATCTAGGAACATAACATATGCTTCCCTTTGTGGAGCCCTTATGAGGCTGTCATTTCAGTTCAATTGGAAGTCAAGTCTTGGAGGGGCTGTAAAGAAAGTTAAGGAGAAAGCGCTCGGAAGTTATTGTATTGAGAATGAAGATGGATGTGTGTCGGTGGGTTAGGGAACGTTTTCCCCATTTCAATTTTTCCCTGCCTCAAGCAAGGTGATTTCTTATTGCTGAAAGCGAGGGTGACAAGGACTTGAAGCGGCGCACAGCTCTCGTGAACAAGAAAGAAATATGTGGCACTTTCTCTTTAGGAGAGCCGAAGAAAAGTGACAATAGAAAAATTCCAATAAACGTCATTTAATTGTTCCTTTCTTTTGAGAGGAGAAAGTATTGACTTCATAAATTTCTCCCCTTCAAGGATGTGTCCATTGTTTCCAAAAAATGTAACGGTGGCTCACGGTGGATGTGACTCTATGAAAATGCACGTCGCTTTATTCTGGTCATGTAAAAGTTCAAATTGTTATTCAATTCATGACTTTTTCGCGTATTGCAGGAGGACCGCAAGTGGAAGAGCCCGAGTTTGCTGAACCCATAGAAAATATTACGGTTCCTGCGGGACGGGAAGTAAAGCTCGCTTGTGCTGTCAAGAACTTAGGTCCTCATAAGGTACGAACCAATTTTCTAAATATTTTTTGAAATGTTCGAAATAGTATGAACTTAAGATGCATTTTCTTGAAGTCGTTTTGAGAGTTTTGAAATGCGGCGGGGCCCTGCGCCATGCATGACAGAGCGTTACGACCCTGAATTTCTAAAATTTGTGCGGACGTGACTCAATCCCGTGTCAGACTCCTACTGGACACATTTCTGGTCCCATGACTAAAAAAGATTTGCGGGTGACATGAAATGAAAATGTAATAATCCGAGCGGAAGCTTGGGAAAGGTGTTTGGAGGGCCTTTGGATTATGCAGAGCTCGTTCTGTGTCATCAATCACACAAATGGTGGAATGGGATGATGCCTCTGGGTTCAGATTTAGATTTCCAGGGCGTTCCAGCAGGGCTGGAGAATAGGTCTCCTCCGAGTCCTTCAGTCTATGTGTCTCACATCATAAGGGAAGAGCCCTTTCACTGGATTTTATTTTGAAAGAGGCGCTAAAACCAAAGGAATCTCGCCTTGACTTTCACCGTGGTTTACCCCCTAAACCAACTACCATAGCAAATTCACACATCAAAAGGATGGATGGTATAATCGTAAGACCTAGAACACTTTCCCTTTCTCCTTTTTCTTCAAAGGAAAAGCGCTGTAATGCATACTAAAATCTGAAAAAGATCTCACCTTGCATCCCTCATAAGGCGTACAACCACTTCAGTCAATATTGTCATTTTTAATAATAATCTCAGCAGGGTAAAAGTGATCTTAGAGATACCCGTAAAGACTGTCAAAATTGAGAATTTTGGCTAAGGTAGCTTAATATTCTAATTTCACTTTCTTTTTGAAAAAATTCTTCCTGCCAAAGCCAAACACGATTTACTGCTTTATGGAAATGTTCTTAATTCTAGCCAGAATGATAATGCACTTAAAAAGCAGTACGTATATTTTGTCTACAAAGCTACTATTTTTAATACATTTTTAGACGTTTGCTATAGCGTCTATTATCACACTAAAAATTCTGAAATTGATTTAAGTTTTCTTAACTATCACTCAACAAATAATGAATTTGTTACACTTCTGCACTTGAAAGTGATTTTTCGACAAATGTTTTATATGCTATGCAATTAGTAAAACCAGGATTTGAATAATGGGCATCGCAATGTGCAAGTATAACATGCAATAATTTAGAATTGGTTGCATTAATGTGCTTGGATGAAACGGTGAAAGTGTTGAAACACGTGGACGTTAAAATGGAAAGAGGCATTTCTCCTGTAATTATACTAATCTTCCTCAAGAGTGAACAAGCCTCAAGTGAGAGGTTAACCTCTTCAACTTTATTCTAATTAATATTATTTAAAAGTTTAATGAGTTCAGAATCAAAGCACAAAACACTTAGAAGGCGAGGCTTTCACTTTCTACCTAATCCCCAAACGCACTTTCTCAGGTTCCCTGTTGGAGAAGAGAAAGTAACTTTCTCCACTCCATTTTCACCCCCTGAACAAACCTCCCAATAAAATTCACAACGAAAATCACTCGGAATTCCAGGCTTGAATCCAACACATCCACCACGCGTAGGAAATCCACGAACATTTTATAACTCCTCTCTTAAGTTATGTTTTTAATTAAGTTCGGCACAATAAACTTCAAATCGAACTCTCCACTCCTTAAAATACTAGGATCCGACCGAGGCCCTGTGCAAATGCTATAATTTAAACCAAACATACTCTCCCGCCTGCATTCTGCAGCCGTCCATTAGGGTTTCGAAAACGCTAAAATTAGACTCCATCGTCGAATGAAAGTTTCATTACGCCGAAAGCTCCTAAAGACCACGGCGCGTCGAGGTAAATTTAACTCTCTCCATTTCCCTTGTTAAAATAGAAAATCTAATTTCTCTGCTGCCCTCATCTGCCTCAAATCTAGTCAAAGAATATTGCATTACAGTTTGCTATTAGTCCTATATTCACAAGAGAAAGTAAGGCAGAGGGTTTGGTTAGAGTGTTTTGATAGTGGGTAATCAACATGATTAAGCCATCAAATTCTGCACTTACACACGCTTTCTCCTACTTTCTCCTCAACCCCCTCCGCCACAAAGAACCCGGAACGAAATTGACTTTGACAATGGTTGGAAAAGGGACATCCGCTGGGACTTCTCTCCACAACTAACTCCAGCTCAATTTCCTTTAATTAAAAATTAGAAATTAAAGCGAAAGAACAAGCAGTTATAGTCAGTGTGTACACGAATATAAAATGGTTTGGAGCAAGATCGTGTCGTCGAGATCTTGCCACCACCAGTTAACCCTACAGAGGTTCAAGTCTCACTTAATTATACATTTACCTCAAAAGCCTCATCTTGCATAATTTAAGTCCCCCCTCTCCGTCTTACGGAGTGTTTACATTTGGCAAATTTTTTTTTCAGTCTATTCAGCTCCTAGATTCTCCTAGTCCCCAAAGAGAAAGTAACTCGACTTTCTTTTCTCCACTTTTCTCACCGCATGCATATTTATGAGCTGGGTATTTTGAGCACGAGAGCTCTGCTCCCTTTGCTAACTTTTTCTAAAGAAAGCAGCCAGACAAAAAAGAACTGCTTTCTTTGCAGTTGTAGCTGCATTCACTAAAGGAGAAAGGAAGCACAAATTTCTCCGTAGCTTTCACCGAAGCTTTTTTTTTTTACCTCAGGGTGCCTTAGGACCCTTCGTCAAGCCTTGTTGAGCGGTGATGGCCCTTGCTTTGCTAATGTAAATATCCCTGACGCGCATAATAAACTTTCCCTACAAAATCAGGTTCCCAAACACAACGGAAATTGTGTCCCTACGCAGCTCTGCTCCAGAAATTCAAAATCCGATCTTTGGTCATGGGGCAATGACCGATCTTGACTACAATGAGTCACGCCTCCTTGGCCCGGAAATAAAGGCGTCCAAGGAAGCATGATGTATAATTTGTAGAGTCTCATTGAAAGTACATAGAAACAAATCAAATTCGGCCGAAATCAAGGAAGCTCATCTTTCGCCGACCGCCCTTATTTTGACTCTGCAGGAGTTCGCCCACTATTATGTGCCGAAAGGAATTAAATTCAAGTCCTTCTAAGCCTTATTCATGGCTTCTGCACGGACTCGATGCATTGTTCATCCCCATTTGGATTACATGCCTAATCCCTATTCTCAAAATTTCTAGCATCGGAGAACACAATTAAACAAGTCATTTCCCCACCAACTGACATCAAGCTCGCCCGGCATTCTCCAACTAATCACAATTCTTGTCCTGTGTACAGAGCCTTTCTTCTGTGCCGTTGTGGAACGAAAAACTCCAGAAAAATAAATTTCGTTCTACGAAAGTGATTTAAAGTTTATTACACAAGGGCATTTAGCAAAAATTAAACTTTCATGCAGCCTTTCGTAAAGATTTTTTAAATTTTAGCTCAGAGCTTATTCTGACAGCGACATATAGATTTAAAGGACCTTATTAATTTACGAAAACTATGAAACACTCTGTACTACAGTAACATTAACATACTGAATGCAGAGGGTCGTACTACAACTTAAATTTATGTAGGTTCGGGATTTGTAACTGAATCCCTACTTTCCACTTCATCTCCTCCTGTTTCCATGTCATTGTGTCCCCTTTTCATTGTGTTCGACTTTAATGTGTTCTAAGGGAGGCAAAAAGGTTAAGAATATTCGAACAACCCCCTGTACACGCACTTGTCTAATCACCCGGGTAATGAACTAGTAATTTGCTCATAAAGGGATTAGACCATGCGCATAGGGGATTTGAGCGTCAATCCTAACTTTTAGGGTTCCTTTTCATACATATCTCGTAGCAGAATTTTGGTCGAAGGGCCTCCATCTGCAATCTGTAATTTTTTTTTCTCTGAGTGTGAAATTCTGAAGGGTACAATTGCATTTTGGCTGTCGTTTGTTCTAGGTGGCGTGGATCCATTTCGAGGGGTCTGCAATCCTGACTGTTCAAACGCACGTCATTACGCGGAACCCTAGGATCAAAGTCACCCATGACAAGCACAGGACTTGGTATCTACACATCGAGGATGTCCAGAGTGCGGATGCTGGGCGCTACATGTGTCAAATCAACACTGAGACAGCCAAGACGCAGTTCGGCTACTTGCACGTTGTCGGTAAGACTTAAGGGCCCAATTTCCAATTTGAACATATCCCTTCTGCTTCTCCCTTTTCCGGATTTGCCTTGAGGTTATGCTCAACGCGTTTCCCTTAATTGTGTTTCCTAATTAGCCTCCTATTAGGGTTCTCCACTTTCACCATGCAGAGTGTGGTGAAAGTGAGGAAAGTCATTATAACCGTCTGTGAAGCCTCTTCATTCAGAGGCTCGGCATAAACTCTACTTTCACCGCCAGAGGTGCGGCTCACGTGAACTAAAACGATTTTTAACACAAAGCTCGAATCCTTTAAAGCTAAACATTTTCACTTTAAATCGATTAAATTCTCAAGCCAAAATTTAAAATAACAAAAAAAACTTTATTGGAATTACCTAGTCTAGTAAAGTTTCGATTTACGATAAATTAAATTACGCCTAATCTGAATGAGTAGAAAAGGCAAAACTTCCCAATCCAAATTTACAACAATAAATTAGTAATAGTACTGACATGAATTACGCTCATAAGGTAAATTCACTTTCGCTTTTGAATACGAAATATTTCCCTTAGTTTCCATTTTTGAAATTGCAAACTGTTTCTTTTTTCTTTTTTTCCAGAGAAAATTCTGGTATTTCTGTCGAATAGCGAAGTACAAAAATAAGTAACAACCATGATATACGAATTTCAACAGTTGCTAAAACTTTTCTGTTCCAAACATATCCGCCTTTCTCCACTTTCTCCATACCGCAGATGAGTGAAAGCGCGCCCCTCACCCATGGGATTTATTTGATGTACTTCATGTAGACCATTTGATTTGATTATTTTTCAACATAACAAACATGGAAGCCTAATAATCACATCCCTTTAAGGCTTTCAATCTTCCAAGCATGGCATCTAATCATTCGAACTCAAATTAAATGGGAAAGCAAAACCTAACCTAAAAAAATATTTTGCTTTTACTTCCTTACCACTCTCAGTCGGTTAGAAACTTTTGCATTATGCAGTGTTTTATTCCACAACTTAGGAATAGTGAATGTGATCAGACATAAATCTGGAAGCTTTCTTTTTCCCATTCTGGGTAGATCTCCGTCGCTGAACATAAAACTGAGGAAGGTTCTTATAGATTTACGGACGTCAGGCTGATGTTGCATGCGTCTTGAACATTTGCCTATTCCCTACAAAAATTCTCGTCTTCTACAATAGATCCGAAGAGACTATTGAAATTGTAAACTTTTAAAGATTGGGAGATCAGTTCGGGAAATCTTATCCCTTCAGCTTGCTTTACATTTATTCCTGCTTTCTCCGATCTCCAAACTTTCTTCGCCCGATTCCTTGCCTGCCAGGCGCTTCCTTTTTCGAATGATAATTCCAAACGTCTTTTCATTGATGCTCTGAAATTGCTTTCCTGTCGATCTCCCTTGCTATCAAACACGGAATCTCAAATTCACACCATCTACCCAAACAAACCATACAAAACGCGAGGGTACGGAGAAAGCTAAGGGAGCATGGAGGGGTTCTTTTTTTTAAACGTTTCCACAAAGTATTTTGTAGCCTAAAGCCACTGCGTAGCTCGAAATCATTTCCCCGAAAGTGTCCCTTTCAGAGAGCTAACATGGGAATTTAAATTTTGTTGCCAAAGACGTCCATCACTGTCCACGTATATTGGGGGTTAGAAAACACCTCAGTGCACGCAGTTGCAAATGAAATATCAATACTAAAATAAAATAAAAATCTAGAGTATGAAATATTTGAAATGGTACCATATTAAAATTCATTACTTGGATCAATTTGTATTGATCAAGTAGTGTTCTTGTGTTCATTATGGTAATTAGTAAATGTTCCATAAATCCCATTGAAAATTACAGTAAAAATGCGAAAATTTAAAATAAGAATTAGCATAAAAAGTAAAAAAATAAAATAAAGAACAATAATTGAGGTCGGAATTTTATTCTCGCGTTTTAAAAGAATCTTTTTTAAATCTCTTTAAAAAAAAAGATAAATACTGTTAAAACAAATAGCTTTAGTGGCAAATTACAATTGACGACTATCAACTCTGAGCATTTGCTGCTTTTATGAATGATTTATTAGATTGTTCCAGAATTAGTTCACATAACGAAACGACCTCCATGTTGCTTAGCAGACGTTTCTATAAAAAAAAAAGAGTAAGAACATGAGGAATCTGAAGCGGAAATAGAAAGCACTTTCGCTGGCATTTTTTTGGAGAAAGTGCCACTATAAGAATTCGAATATATAATTTACCAAGAGTTCTATCCTTAACCTCAACAACTGTTGCTTTTTATCCTAAAAATTTAGAACTTTTCATAAATTATTGCTAAAAAAGATTTTTTTTTTTTAGGATTTGGCTTATGCTGGTAATCAAAACAATCTTATAATTTTTTTGTAGTTCCTCCAAACATCTGACGACTCCATGAGCAGCTCAGATGCCATTGTGCGGGAGAATTCAAACGTTACGCTCAACTGCCACGCTACTGGCTCACCACGCCCAACTGTCAAGTGGCAGCGGGAAGACCAAAAGGAAATGAAAATTAACAGAAGTCTCTTACGTAAGATTTGAAATTCTTCACATTAAGTTTTCGATTTGCCCAATTCACATTTCACGTTTTTTGTCAGTGCGTGAATACGAAGGAGAGACGCTTGAAATTAGCCGAATCAGTCGATTGGAAATGGGCCATTTTCTGTGCGTGGGTATGTTTAAAGTCACTCCATATTTTAAAATTAAATCCAGCTATAAGTATTTCTGAATTTCTACAATATTAGCAATATTTTAAAGCTCATCATAAATTTCAGCCTCAAATGGAGTTCCCCCGGCCGTGAGCAAGCGAATCAAAGTCAGCGTCGACTGTAAGTTGTTTCATTTTTTAACCTCTAATCAAATAAATGACTCAAAATTATTTAGAAGCGCCTCTTAGCCTGAAACAAATGGTGAAAAGAGAAGAAATTGAAGATCTTCTATGTTAAGCGGATGCGCTTTCTCTTTAAAATCTTTCTATTGGTAGCATCTGCTTGTTTCATCAAATTCAGACTCATAAAAAGTTCCCGTTTAGGAAAAAAGTGCTTTCTCCGCCAACTGTGCCATCCGCTTTTGGTTATTTCTCCATTGTATTTCCGGGCCCTTATTTTCCATTGCTATTTCTATGCCTCATTCCCTTTTAATGTCTAATGGAGGGTAGCGGCCTGTGGTGGCTTTTTGGTGGGACAAATGATGGAAATCCAAAATAGAAGTCCTCTCTTTGACGCACTCGTTTAATCAATTCCGAGTAGTATGAAAAGAAAATGTGACAAAGTTTTTTTTTTGTTCACACGCCGCTGCTGCGATAAGTACAATTCTCCCTGTTTTGAATTTTGTTTACATTTTAGAAGAGCTTCTTTCAAAATGTTATGCTCTACATACTAAAAAAAATAGTCCGCTTTGTAAAATATTGAACATTGTGAAAATCTAGGAGACAAATCACAACAAAAGACAAATAGGAGAAGTTCTAATTTTAGAATGTTGCCTTTCTTTTTTTGAAAAATTAACAAGCCTTGTCAAGTAGTATGCAACAGAAAAGGAAAATTGAAATATTTTAATAAACTCTGCGATTCAAAAATCTGGATATAGAGCTACAGTCTGTACACTACAGTGCTAGTCTGGTTATTATTTCACAACAAAGAATAGTAGCAGGAAATATAACAGTAATTTCAGAAATTCTTTCTGTTTAATTTTAGGTTTTACTAAACATGTATTATTTTGTTTTGTCACAGTAGTATGCGGCTGGTGGAATCCTTTTAACTGTAGTATTGATTAAACCCCCTATTTTGAGAGGGCGTTTGCACTGTTAGCAGATTGAAAAGTTTTTTGTTTTCTTTTCTCAAAGCTGAATGACGAGTGGGGAAAGCAGCAACGGAAAAATTAAAACCAACTGAACCAGATGTAAACTTTCACCAAAACTTTAAAATAACATCTAAGGCTCCCCAACCCATAAACTTTCCCAATTTATACCGAATGAACAAAATTCGAGTGACTCATCTTTTGAATCACTTCTCAACGCCTGTGCCAGTATTGTAAACAGAATGCACCGAAAAGCATTAAAAAGAACAATTTAATAAGTTTAATTTTGACAATTTCTAAAAATTAATCCTAATTTTAAAGTAGTAATATGGTCGTCCCTCCTTCCTTTTGAATCAAGCCGCCATGCAACATTCTTTTTTAGAAGGAGCAGGAGAAAGCAAGAGTTATTAGGCAGGAAACTGGAGAAAGTTGTACCAATAAATCGTCGACGAGGGAAAAAGTGCGTCTAAGACCCTCTTTGGCTGCATATCTTTACATTCAATTTAGAAGCCATTTATTCGTGAGTAAAAGTAGAGGAAATGCAAGTGGAGAAAGTGGGGCTAATAGGCGTAAGTGAATGTTTCCGCATCTCTTATTCTTACGACGACCTTAATGTCATCTCTGAATCTGACTTTGGCTGCCAAAGGAGGGTTTTCTAATGTTAAAATGCGTAGTTTCAGACCCAAACTTAGAACTTTTCCTTCCCGAAATTTCAAAACTAAAAGTAATTTTAATCATGTAAATGCACTCTAAATCTGTCCTTCCTTCTCAACACTTTCCTCTATTAATTCCTTCCCAGTGCATTTCCTTCGACTGATACTAATTCAATAATAGGAAGAGGAAATCCAAGCCTAAATTTCCCCTCTTTCTAAGATGTCAAAGTTTTCCTTAATCAATTGCATCTCACCCTTAAGATTCATTTTCAATCAAACATTTAAAATATTGAAACCATTAAATTTTAATTTGAAACTTTGCCTATTATGTGTTCTTACTTACTTGATTGGAGACAAAAAAGTACAGAGCCTTTCTTATGTCCCGTAAAAAGGGAAAGTGTTGCTGTAGAATCAAAGTTGGATTTCAAATAAAATACTTCCTCAGAAGGTAAAAGAGGGAAAGTTAAATCACCTGATTTTGAACAAATTTTGAATAGCAATTCGTAGCTTAATTTCTAGGAGCGATGTGACTTTCCCGAGCTTTCTCTTTTTGTAACGTCAAATAAGAAACGCTCTGTACTATTTAGGACCAGTTCTTCACAGTAGAAAACGCACTGAATGAGTAATTGGGCCAAGAAAATTAGGGATTTGAAGGCTTTTGACTAATGTGTTTACAATTCAAATCTTTGAGTTCGAGAAACTTCTGCGGATCTCTCGCTGCGCTGTGTCAACAGCGTTAAGGATGATACTAATGGTGAGGTGCCTAATTAGAAGTTAAATTAATAGGTAAAGCTGGTTTGGTTGATGTCGCTGTGATACGGAGATACGCTGTTACATAAAGGCGCTCCTTTCCCTTTAGTGAAAGCTTTCTCTCATCAGAATGATTTACAACTTTCTCCTGCCATTCTTCTCTAATTCCCTTCAGTTCTTCGCTAATTGGGCAAGAGGGACTTAAGTTAAATTCATAATCATTTGCTAATTCCATTTTAGAGGGGTCTCCCCTGTGTCCCTTGAAAGGAAGACAAGGAAATCCTCAATTGTCTATTTCCGTTCTCCGTTTTCAAAACATTCCGCCGTCTTTCCCTCATTATCATTGCCTAAGTACCCTCCAGGATTAATTATCCCTTTGTTCACAACTGCCTTTGTTTTTTAGTCAATTAACTGAAAAGGAGGACGCTTGATATTACAAAAACCTAGACAAAAACTTTAAACCTAGACAAATAACATGGCTCAGGAGTCTAAATTTTAAGGAAACTTTTTCCTAAAACATTTCGGGTAGGTTTTAGTAGTTTTTTTTTCGATTTCGCAAAAGCCTGTTCTTCCAGCTTTCTCCAAACTTCAGGAAGCTCGAAGCCTTCTATTTCTTCTGCCTGTTTTTTTCTTGGAAAGACTCGTATGTCAGTGCCAATTTTTCTATTGTGCGCAGATGACCTCTTGATAGGTTCAAGAGCACCACTTCAGAACTTGAGTGAGGTCTCCGAATGCTCAGATTTCATTTTAAGGCTCGGTCAGAGATACCCCGTTCTCATTTTCTACATGAATGGCTCCCTTCACGACTTTCAGCCACTTAAAGTAGATTAGAAAAATTTAAAATATAAAATGGTTTTCGGGAACCGCTCTGGGATTCTATAATTGAACAAAGAGAGCCTTGCCTCAGCAGAATTCCTGACAGATCAAAACCACTTGGAAAGTCAAAGTCCAGCGCCACTTGGCCCTAAATTGAATCTGAGTGCGTCAAAAGGGAAAACTTTTGCAATGAAACAAGGTAATAACGTTTCCAAATTGCAAACAGGAAATTAATGGGAAGGAACTTATAGTAGACTTGACTTCTAAAACACAATGGATGTCTTTCATGGACTTTCCAAATGACTCAAAAAATCGGGTGATATGACCTGGCAAGATAAAAAAAATCAAACTTCTGTAACTTCCGATTCCTTTCACTCTAGTCGGCTGTCGAAACGTTTAGAAGCTGAAATTACAGCGTTTCATGCTCATTTTTATATTGAACCTTTAGTAAAAAAATTTTGGAAAGTTGGTTCGCAGTACCCGCAAATCTGTTGTAATGATGCACAACAGGAGCAGTGGATAAAACGCAGAAATAGGAAAATGGTTTGGCATTTTTGAAAAGAAAAACTGGGAAACACCATGACGGAATCAACTATCAATTGAAGAGACGGAAAACGGAACTTTCTCTTCCAACTACTTCAGCTTTCTTTAGAAAGGGGAAGGGATGACATAAAAAAGACGAGAAGATAGGACGACGAAAATTCGAAAAAAAAAAATGAGAGCTGTTTTCGTGCTCTCTTTTGGAAGATTTTTTTTCTTGCATTTCTTGAGACTTGGACTTGACTTTCTTCCCGCATTCTTCAACTTTGAAGTGCGTTTTTGGAGGGGACGCAATTAAGTGGCATGTCTTTCCCCATTCACTTAAATTGAATTAAATGCCCCCTAATGGTAATGACTTTACCAAAGTTCTTTTCCTAGTTCTCCAAATGCGCTTCTGCACTTTCTAAAAGATATACGATTCAGCATCCTTTCAACTAATACTTTTTCTTTCAATTTCCCAAAATACAAAATAGAAGTAAAAGATTACAAATAAATCTGTTCAGAATCTAAAATAAAAATTAAGATTTGTACCCAAAAATTTTCAATTAAAAAACATATCACATTATCTGGGAGTCAAGCAGCCTTTACATTTAAAAAAATCAATTTCACCGTTACTTTTACTGTGAATCCAATAAATTTTTGTTATCTTAACGCTAATTTTTTTAGAAATTTAATTTTCTATACCTAAATATACAAATTAAGCTCTTACTTGCTTATGCTTAAACTGTATTTTAGTCCATAGTTAATTGTAGTGTAGTAATTTCTGTTTAAAATATTAACCAAATGATATTAAATACTTTCGAAGTAGAAAATACACTTCGAAGTTCAATATGTGTACTTCCTGTTTTAGTTCCACCGATGGTGAAAATTCAGCATCAACTGATTGGCTCCCCCCCAGGGTACACGGTGACGTTAGAGTGCGAAACAGAAGCGCATCCAGCATCATTGAATTACTGGACCAGGGAAGATGGTCACATGATCCACGACAGCAAAAAGTACAGAACGGAGACGATGATTGGTTCGCCCAGCTACATAACCATTATGAGACTTACCGTAGTCAATATTGAGGTCAGAGACTTTGGCATCTACAAGTGCATTGCCAAAAATCCACGGGGTGAAACTGAAGGCTCAATACGACTATACGGTACATATGTCTTTATTGATATTAAACTTAAGAAGAAATTTTTTTTTGGTTTTTAAATGACTTCTGGATTATGAACTCATGTCATCCCTATTAAACAGTTCCAATTTAAAGCCTCCAAATGGCCTGAAACAGTTTAAAATTGAAGTCAATGATTGGTAAATTTAAAAAATTCTAAAAGTATACTTTTTCATTTTCAATTTTCAGAAACACCTTCTCCGACAACAACGGCTCCTCCCACAACTACCACAAAAGTACCGCACAAAAAACATAAAGGTACGTGCACGCCCTGGCCCAATTCATAATGCAACCCATTTGAAAAGATGTTAGGACGATAATAATTCAAATAAAAAAAGATGAAAGAACTTTCACCATTATCATCCACCATGGAAGACTCTTTATAGTAATTCGTTGTTCGTTAAGGATTTTTAGTCTTTTGATTTTACTCCAAATTTCAGTAAAACACGTCTTCGCAAAAGAAAAAGCAAAAAAGAAGCCATGTTCTAATGATATTGATAACAAGACATCTACTACAAAAGTTTTTTTCCTCATGCATTTCCATATTTAGATCAAAGAGACAAGAGTGATATTTTGGCAAACACAAGGAATCCAAGCTCGTTAGCCATTGGCTTCTCAGAAAAAGGTAACGATTTCAAATTCATGAAAACATATTTCTTTTAATAAACACAATTAGATGTGTCGTCTTATTTTTTTAATTTTACTGGGCATCAAATATCTTTTTACGAGATGCTTTATTTAAAAAGTGCTTAAGAAATGGTACTCATTAAATTTAAAGCAGGCAAAATCGTCAAAAAAAAATGAGTACAGAGCGTTTCTTAGTTACCGTACAAAAAGAGAAAGTCTAAAATACGCAAATGTCTTTATGTAACAGATTTTGAATTTCATTTCATGACATTTTGCACGGTTTTACATGAACTGTCTTTTCCAAACTTTCTATTTTTGGTCAAACCTAAAATATTCCAGTATATTCTCTATATATAGTATATCTCTGTATATTCCTAAAGCGTATTGATACTTTCGAAATGGCCAATAATTATCAGAGTCAAAACTTGCCTCGAGTTGAAGGGAGAAAGGAAGGAGAAAGTGGTGGTGACATTTCCTGCCGAGGCGACATTGAGCCTTTGCGTTGCCTGTTCTTGAACTGGATGGTTTACTGGTTTTTGCGGAAAACGACACTGTCGCCTGTCGCTTTACTTCCGATAGGAACCAGATGTTTAACTTGTTATTTCTCATTTAATTGGATACTCAACCACAAATTCACACCAGCTTCCTTTCCCCAAAGTTGAGCGCATTAGCTCCAGAGGAGACTTTCCCTTTCAGGGAAATGTGCAAGAAAATTTCCATTAATCGTCTCCTCGAGATTAATTTCGATACGATTATTAGGCTCAATATGAAGCGGATCCGCTCGAAATGTCACCACCAAAGTTTAGGTTAGGATGTCATTTGGGAACGACATTTCCCTGCAGAAGCGAATCGCGGCGGTGTTGATTCCTTATTTCGGAATTTTGTGTACCTTTGAATAGGAAATGGCTATCCATCTAGTATGAATGCAGCTGACAAATCAGAGCAAAGATCCACGAAATTGGGCTCTACAAATTCCGAGTCGTATGACTGGCAAGAGGGAACCCAAGCATGTAAGTCTCTTCAAAATTTCAAAAATCGTCATTAATCATGCAGCAAAGGCAGGCGACTGAGTCGTAGTCACAAATACCCGTTCGCTTACACGGCCTCTCGTCAAGTCCAATTTATGTTTCAGTTATCCAACTTGCAACAAATTTCACTTAAATGCAAATATCCCTTCTACTTTTCCGAAAAAAAAAATTATTAAAATGCCTTGAAGCATGATCGAAGCCCTTTGAATAACTTGAAGAGATGGCAGTGACATATGGGCGTGTCATTATTTGGTCAAAGTGAAAGCAGGCGTGAGAAATGGCGATGAAAGATAAATTTTGTAAAGCTCGCCCAGCTGCTAAGTTTCCGCCTGATTCAATTCAATTATAACGATCTCATCAAAAATACGTTTTTTTTTTAATTTGATCAAAAAGAGGATCATGAAATTTATAACCCCTTGTAGGACCAAAATAACTTAAAAGTCACACTGAGCCTTACTATTCTTGTTTTTTTGAAGTGAAAGCATGGAGTGAGTAATTTGAAATGGCCTTTGTAGTGGATTTTGATTGGCCATTGAGGCAGTGGAGACGGAGAAAGGAGGCTCGAGGGAGACAATAACACTTCCATTTGCATTAATTATTCACTCACACCAACAAGCGACTTTGACACGAATTTCATTTTACTTTCACTACTACTTTCACCTTACTAAAATCACGTTAGGGCAGATAACTTCCTAACAAGCGTTCAATTAATCCGACCAATATTTTTATTTATTTACAGCCAAATCCGTACTGAGGCTAGATGTCTCCAAGATTTTTATATTAATTGCAATGGACATCGCGACAACACTCCTATTCTATTTATTATAAACCAAAATTGCCTACCTGGATGATCCAATACCTTAGGAATTTAGGAAAGCATACATTATTTTAATTTCGAAAAAAGAATTATGTAAATTTGTAGAGGGCATAATTCGTAGGCCCATTTACTTGTTGCAGTTTTTTTTTCAAAAATTTCCGCTTAGGGTTGCAAGAAAAATCCTCATTGACAATTTAAGTCGGGCATTTAACCTTATTTTAACTCATTTTAACCTGTATTAATTATTTAAATGGTTTAAAAGTCTACAAAATTATTGCTCCATTTAAAGAAGAAGAAATAGCAGGGTATTTTCCTAGTCTCCTATAATTCTAAATACAACGTGCCATTCACCAATTAGTTAATTAAAATAATTACGAAAACAAGTCATAAACAAATCTTGTAGAAAGTCACGTAAGGCACTCGTAAATAATCGCTGTTTGCACTCAAAATAATATAATTTAAAGTATCTGGGCCGTACACTACAACCCCACATTATAAGTGAGATGTGTTCCTATACTTAATTAAGTTAATGATATGATGATTTGATCTATTTAACAAGGCTACAATTACGTTAAATTCGAACTAAACGGCACTGATAGAGTAATTTGCACAGCACAGTAAGTTAACCTGTAAGAAAAAACATCGTATAAGAGATTTATAAATAAAGCAGAAGGCAGCAATTGGACAAAAACTGTCACAATATTCATTAACCTACTCACATTTCGAATTAGCATTATTCCAGTCAATCAGATTAATACACAGCCTCGAGTGGACAAGCTTTGAAACTCCTATTAAGTGTATGGCAACTTAGACTTGTCAAAACCAATTCGCGTTGGAGGATGCGTTCATTGATGAAAAAGCGAAAAAAAAAAAAAGATTACCGACCATACTATTTAACTTATTTAAGTAAGCTATAAAAGAAACATAACTCACAATTATACCTCTTATTAAATAATATAAAATTATGTTTTAATATTAGTAAATTGAGACTTTGAATCCAGATATTCAGTTAGACTTTCCATTTTGCCAAAATTGTTTTAAATGCATTCTGAATCTGAATCAACTTTAGTTGAGCATTACCTGAATGATTGAACTTAAGCAAATCTGGAACAAGGTTCAATTTTAGCCTCAAGTATGTAATTAAGTCGATACAATTAGCAACCACGGTCGATAAAACTCAATGAAAGGTGAGTCATGGAGGCGTTGATTATCTTCTTGGCTTTTCCAATCTTAATTTGAAGGGGCGGAAATGGACAAAGGCGAAGCGCATCCCTCTTTCTTGCTTTGTCGCAAGGAT
>VYYI01000230.1:0-36258 GCA_021029175.1 Bilobella aurantiaca | reverse complement strand
CTGAACGCGTTTTTGGAAGAACCTTTAAATAATATTTTGCAAAACAAATCGACCTATTTTGAATAAAACCCTATTAAATATTGCTAGTTATAACTGAAAGTAAATCGCCAAAAAGATCATTTATAGAACACCATTTCTGAAACAGCAATTTTCTTCTTGAATAAGATTTTTTGGAAACGTTACTCATTTTCATCATATTTTTATTTCGGTTTTTTTAAGTTGAGAAACAGTAGAGAATGGTGGTGTTCTGGTGTTGTGCAACATAAATGATAGTACTGAAATTGTGGGTTTTATGTTAATACTGCAGTTTTAAATTGCGTTTTTCTCTTTTTCATTCGTCAAACCTTTATTTACGCCTCTGGCTTTTAAAACATTGGTTTTTTGAAACAGAGTATTCTAGGGATTTCCTAAGTAAAACTGATCCAGTAGCTTGTTTCGGGGCATCCTCAAAATAGATGTCTTTTGTCAAGAAATAATTAATATACCACAAAGAGCAGCTACGGTACCAAGTTACAAAGCCACAAAAATCATATTAGAGAATGGTGGTGTTCTGGTGTTGTGCAACATAATGATCGTAGTGAAATTGTGGGTTTTATGTTAATACTGCAGTTTTAAATTGCATTTTTCTCTGTTTTAGTCGCCAAAACTTTATTTACGCCTCTGGCTTTTAAAACATTGGTTTTTTGAAACAGAGTATTCTAGGGATTTAGTAAGTAAAACTGTTCCAATAGCTTGGTTCGGGGCATACTAAAAATAGATGTCTTTTGTCAAGAAATAATTAATATACAACAAAAAGCAGCTACGGTACCAAGTTACAAAGCCACAAAAATCATACTTAATATACTAAAAATCACAATCAGTTTACAAAGTTTTGTAAGGCCACAGTATTTGGGAAGGATTAAAGAATTGGGTTCGCAAAATATTTCAAATAACGTTTAAACGTGTTTCAGTTATTTTTAATATGATGGCTTTGGATATTCTCACGCAAACTAACTTATTGGACCCTTTCTACCACCAATTTCAAGCGGAAGCATATCGTATCAGTTACATTGAAATTGGATCTGGGCCCAATCCCATCTTCTTATTTCCTGGAATCTTGTGTAATTCAAAATCGTTATAAACTAACACTAATTTATTAAGTAACTAATTAATATTTAATTTCTCATCCCAGCTCCTATTAAAAATAGCTTCATTCCATTACTAACCCTCATGCTCTCCAACTCTGCATTTCTTGGTAATTATACGTTTTTCGGATGGGACGATCCCGGATATTTTGGCAGCAATCCGCCGCGCAGGAATCTCAGCGACATTAGTTTCGACAAAGAAGTGGAAATGGCTCATGCGCTTATTCGGGTAAAATTTCTGCTCTCGTGTGTATTTGAAAAACAAAATGATAATTTGGCTCGTACGTTAAGTTTAAAAAAAAACACACGTCGCTTGAATGCTTTATAAAATTCTCTAATAAAAATTTTGTAATCTCATTGGAATTCAGAACAAAAATTAAATTCTGATTGCATGTTGCAGAATTTGAGCAACGAAAAGTTTGTAATAATGGGTTACAGTGGCGGAAGTCAGTCGGCTCTAAAGCTTAGTATCAAATACCCGGAAATGGTCGAGAAATTGGTTTTGATTGGAGGTTGGGACCGTTTTGAAGAGGAAGAAATTCAACAAAATCCATGTTAGCAAGCATTGGAAATAATACTGTCATTCAATTTTATGGAATTTTTCAATTTTGAACAGTTACACTGACATGTACTAAATTTTGTAGGGTACAAGAAAATCACAAAATTAGGAGGACCAATTGATGTGATGCTAGAGGCAGAATTTGGCGGAAACAGAGAGCAGATGCTGGAGCATTGGGAAGCATGGCATAATGCTGTTATGAAGCAATATTCAAATTTGGACAAACGTGCATGGCAGAAGCGATACGCTGATTTTAAAATACCGACCCTAATTGTTTGGGGTAGTCGAGATAGCATAGTATCTCGGAAAAATACAGAAGATTTACATGCTTCAATCAACAATTCAAGGCAAGAATAAGAAAAGTTTACTAAAATTATGAAAAATAGCAATGTTTTTCTGTTATTTTTGTTTTATGTATTTCTAAATGCTTTAATCAGGTTGGAAATCATGGATGATGCACCACATAGTGTACACTTAACTTTTCCAGAACAATTTTTCAAAATTATGAAAACCTTCCTGGATGAGTAACCAAACGGTCGACATCAACCAGAGCAATGAATTTATTTGTATATTTTGAATACATAAACTTTCAAGAAATTAACAATTTAATAAAATAATAAATCAATGTTTTTTCACAATACTTTTATACAAGCGCATATTTTGAGGACTTCAGTTTTTATTGAACAAGAAACCGGTACTAAAACCCACGAATGTTTCTTAAACAATTTGGAATTGACCTTGCGTTAACCACAAAAACTTGTTTATATCGACTAAAAGTCCGATGAAGGTAAACAACAAATTATTTCAAACTATTTTTTATTTCTTTCGAATCCGCACAAAGTAAACGAACATTGTCTCAAATTGAACACCAATTTGACATAATTTATCTATAAGAATGTTTGAAATAAATTTAGATCAAGTGTCGCTATTTGTTAGATTGAGGGGAACGATATTAAGCAGAATATACATCACAGTATTCGTCTATATACTTTACGTCGCAGCAATTGTGTCGCTGCATTTCTATGTTCATATACTTGGACTTTCTAGCAGTATCATAGGAGTACTCGGCGTCATAATTTCACTATTACTTGGATTCAGAACAAATTCAGCACATTCAAAGTAAGTCTAAAATACTACATTGTGATCCCAAGTTAGGTATCAGAAGCAGTAAATGAAAATGAATTTTATTTTTAAAATTCCTTATTTGAGAAACGAATGGTACAAGAAGTTGAATTTTAAAATTTGAATGTTGAATTTGCGGTAGGTACGTCCAAGGCAGAAGAGTTTGGGCTAATTTGAAAACTACCGTTAGGTCAATTGCCAGAACAATTTGGATTTCTGTACCCTCGGATACGTCAAGCGAACTTGTAGCCAATAAAAGTGCAATTAATCTGCTAGACGCCTTTTGTCATAGTCTAAAGCACTACTTACGGGAAGAATACAGTGACAAAGAGGGAGACGTTGAGCCATTTGTCAAACCCATTCAAAAATTTGAATTTCGATCTGAAACGCTTTCGAAGTCGTCTATTATGTCCAAAATGGATCCGTACTTGGCATGCAGTTTCCGCCCACCTACGAACATTCCAAATGAAATACTTTATCAACTCAGTTTATATGCAAGAGCCACAATAGAAAATTACCCAGATAACAAACTTATGTACCGCAACATTATGCAAGGTAACTATTTACCTGTAAGCCCATATTTATAGTCGATAAAAGTGAAGACATAAAGCTTATCTTTAGAAGCATTCAGTGAAATAGGTTTTAATTTTTTTTATAAATTGTAGATTTAGGTGTTTAAAATCTATGCCCTAATGTATCTTTCGGAAACCTACAAATAACATTTTGTGTCAATTAATACGTGATTAATTGATTAATCTAAAAATTTTTAGTATAGCATTAGATATATACCGTTTATGCTATACCAGGCGAAGAAGTACTGCAACTAACAGTTTTGGAAACATATTATTTATATCAGGAATTAGCGGACTGGAGTTCATACTGTCCGAATTGGAATCCTTGCGCCGAACACCAATTCCAGTATGTTATTCAGCTCATTTGACGCAAGCGTTTTGGATTTACTTGCTTATATTGCCGGTAGTCGTAAATCTTTCTACGTTATTTTTCAATGTTTTATAATTTTTCTTTTTTTTCTAATTTAGTTCCAAATCCTAAATAACCTGGGATGGTGGGTGATACCGACGCTGGGAATTACATTCTTTGCATTTGAAGGATGCTTAGCTATTTCCAGAGAAATGGAAGATCCGTTTGGATATGACGTCAATGATTTGGTATTTGAAATTAGGTCTAAAGTGTTATGTTGTTTAATTTAATAAATATTATGATGTGTATTACTTCAGCCTCTGGATACGTATTGCTGGACGATAAGGAAGGAGCTGGAGCAAATTACAGCGATTCCTACTCCGGAGTTCAAAGACTGGGCTTGCTCCGACAAAAACTTCCCGCTTCTGCCACACAGCGAAATCAGCGCCGCAGAGTTATGTGACAAGAGCTTAGATGACGCTAAAACGTTTTTAACACGCGTAGAATTTGAATGTAGCCCAACACAACAGACTAGAGAACACTGGAAGAAAATCGCGGAAGATTGGAAGGAAATTTCGCAAGATGTGAATGCAGGGGTATCTCTAAATGGTCCTGCAATTGTTTAAAATTCGAGTAAAAATCATGTAACAAATCATATTTTTATAAGTACATAATAATATAATATACAGATCTCTGAGTATATAGCTTTAAAAAAAATTTTAAAAAAATAATGCATTTAGATAAACGATACATTAAAACTACACAAAAATTCAACATAAAACTTTAGAAATTTCGTGCATGTAAATGAAATGCAAGAATGTGACTGTTTAAGGTATCTATCATTAAAAAATATATTGGAAAAAAATACTTATTTTTAAGATGATGATTCCATCGTAGGACTGAAGAAACAGGTTTAGCAATAGTGATTTTTTTTTAATCAAGGCTACCGACTTGTCCTTAAAAAACTAGTTTGGATCGGGATAGGGTGTGTTCAACTTCATTCATTGGAAGCTGGAATTAGGCATTATTTACAACATCAGTATTAATGAAAGTAAAACATTAAAGTTAGCGTTGTAAGTGTGCGGAATGTCCGTTACTGTAATTTGTACCCACCTACCCTAAAATGGGTCTTGGTTTTGAATTTGGTGAGCAGTCGACGGCGTACTTTGTAAGGGTTCGAGGAACTGTTATACGTCGAATATTCTGGACAGTTTTATGTTACTTAGTCTACGTTTGTGTCATTACGTCACTGCACCTCTACGTTTTGAAATTGAGCCTTGCTAACAAATTAGCTGGTGTATTAGGCATAATAATTAGTCTTCTTTTGGGCTTTCGCGCCAAGGATTCGCTTGCGAGGTACAATGAAGGGAGACTCGCATTTTGTAACCTTAAGAAAACGGTCAGAGCGATGGCCCAAGCCGTCTGGATTTTGGTTCCAGTGTACACGGCCCAAGATTTGGTTGAAATGAAAACCGTGGTAAATTTACTCGACGGGTTCTGCTACGCCCTCAAGCACTACCTGCGTGAGGAGTACAGTTACGACGAACCGGACATGCGCAGTCGCACAAGGTTCGTACCACGATTTTCCGGTCGCTCAAAGGCGGATGGAGAAAAGCTTCTTACAAAATTGGATCGGCAAGTAGCATGCGAATTTAAGCCACCAACCAATATTCCTCAAGAAATACTGTACAGCCTTACGATCTACTCCCAGTATATTCGGGAAAAAAACGACAGTATAAATGCCTTACACTGGATATACAACTTCGACGCTGGTTATTATAATTATAATAAACACATTATTACATTAGAATTTGAAATTATTAAATTTCCAGGCCCTGGAAGATTTCATTCATACGGAAATTTTGAAATTCAATTTAAGTGCATGGAACTAAATTGTAAACTTATTTGGTATTTAAAAAAAAGTTCCTTCATTTGGAACTGTTTTCAGGTCTAAACAGCATGGAAGCGATTCTAAGTCAATTGGAGACGCTGCAAAGGACGCCAATGGTGCTTTGCTATGCTTCTCACTTGGAGCATTCGTTTTGGATTTATTTGCTAGCACTTCCGTTTCAATTTCTTGGATCCTACGGATGGTGGACGCTGCCAATACTCGGTTTTGGATTCTTCTTCTTCGTTGGCGTAATGTCAATTTCCATTGAGCTGGAGGATCCCTTTGGATACGACGACAATGATTTAGTAAGTGAATCGTACAAATCATTTTTTTTTACTCGAAACTGATTTCGATACGAATTTCGAAAAAAAAATTTAAAACTAATTCTGAAATTAAAGACCCTTTTTCGTATCCGGTGTTATTTAAATTGAAGCCCATTTGAAGCTCTGAAGTGATTTTTTTATTTTTAGTACTAGGAAAATTTCAACATTGGAGACACATTAGAATCATGCTGAATTATACCGTTTATTTTGGTACAGTGTTTTCCATGTAAAACGATACACCCTAAAAGAGTCTTTCATACTGATTTTTGGAAAATTGTAAACAATGGAGGGCTTGGTAATCTTGTTTTAAGTTTTTTTTTTTTTTAATTATTACGGTGTATCATTTTACGTACCAAACACTGCACTTTTGAACCACTTTAATAACCAGCTTGACAATTAAAAATTTTCAGCTAGCAAAGTATAATATTGAACAAAAAAGTATTTTAGCCAAGCAAAAGAGCTCGAACAAAAGCACTGGCACCATAATTAATTGCACAAAGTAACTTGCTTCCGACTTTACATGCCCTAGCTTAAAACTAATGGGCAGATTCAATATTACAAAAATATAAACATTAATCATTATTCAATATTTCCATTGTAATTTGATCTTTCTAAACGAACCATTTTCGTATTTAAAGTAGCACGCGGCGCCGATTGTTTATAATGTACGTTTTTATCTCTATTTATCCCATCTACAACTTGCCCTTGGGTTTCCATTCATTTGCCAAAGGCCAAAGCGTGGACGAGATTTTACTTAAGTTTATAGTTAAATCCATTCGGAATATTCGCAGCAATAATGGCGAAATTGCCACATAGGCCTTTGCAGCAATTTCGCAATTATTGCTGCGACATGATTATTTAACCTTGAAGCAACAGCCAACAAAGTACAGGAATGTATTGGATTAATTAATTTACTTCCTCCTAGCCTCTAGATGACTATTGCTACACAATTCGACGGGAGCTCAATCAAATAACAGCGAATGCTTCACCAGAAGGAACAGAGTCATCATGGGTACTTTCTCCGGAAAACTTTCCGCTTTCTCCAAGCTCACAACTGAATGCGTCAGAATGGGCCTCAAAACCACTGGACGCTGCCCATGACGTCCTATTCGATATTAAGCTATCACCACCCCGAGAACCGCAGTCCAGGAAGTATTGGCAGTCGACGAGCAAGAGAATCGCTGGCGCTGAAAATAAAGGTCAAGATAACCCCGCTGTACAACTGGCAGATGAAAACGTCCAAAGAAACAGCCAGCACATTGTTTAGAACAATTCTCATGTCCAGTTCTTATCTAATGATCCCACCGCATTCAAATTATGGTCTAACCACTTTACCTGTTTGGTAGTGGTGAAATTTAGAGAATATTTTCTATTTCTAACTAGGTTAGAAGGGCAAAAAGCTTGAGCTACCTCAAAAATAGATTATTGGCTCCGAGCCCACTGTCCTAACCTTCTGGTTTATATCCGCTTGGAAATGAATCCATTGTTCTAGAAACAGCGTTGGAAAGCTACTGTCTTTCATAGGAGCTTTACTTTTCTAATTATCGCCGACAGGCACATTTGAAAATGCGGTCAAACGTAGATTAAGTCCATATTGACCGTGTCCAAGTCAGCAACGACGACATGGAGTCAAAGTTTAGGAAAGTTTGAATGCTAATCAAGCCCTTCCGAATGAGGTCAGGCCTTTAATCTGTCAATTTACGACTTTTCCAGCTGAGCGGAACAGTGAATAATAATAAAAAAACGAATGCACGTGATTTTCCTGAGAAAACCAATCAATATTTCGATTAATTTGAAAGCGTTTCCCGTGAAAAAAGAGGAACCGATCTACCGATCAATAAGTAACACACCGTTCCTCCAAAATTTTTTTGAAAAAGTGGAGGATGTAGGAGCCGGAAATCCCGTAACTCAATTCTTCCATTAAAGGCCAGGTAGGGACTTAACGAAGTTCGTTTTCAAATCCAAACTCTTAAAAGAGAGCACTCAAGGGTTATTGAATTTGAAGGGCACTTGGAGTAGAAGGGGGTCACGCCAAGGGTCATTAATGGAAGGTCACTTCTTTGTTTGTCCACTTAAGGGCGTTCGGGAGAGGAAACAAAAGGAGGCGAGTGCGCTACGTCTCCAAAGCCTTTTGTTTTGTTCCTCCTTTAGTATTTTTCCATCCCACTTCATTTAACGTTGCGCCGCCGTGGCTTACCTGACTCGAATGTAAAATCACGAGGAGCTCTTCCAAGGAAAGTTCATACGAGATCTAGCAGTGGTTGAGCGAAGACCTGCAGCTAAAAAACTTTCTCGAACTTTCTCCTGTGTATGCTTGTTGGAGAAAGCACACTTTCCCTCTCCCTCAGAATCCTCTTGCGTTCCTTTCTCCATCCGATCGATATTTTGGCAAGGAGGCGAGTCCCAGGAATTAGTGCACGCTCTACGGCCCTTTTCTCAAGGCCAAGTACCCTTTGCCAACAGTATTGCCCTACCCTCCAGCAGAGTGTCCAGTCAAGGTCAAGTACCCTGTTTCCAAGGACCCCCCGTATGGCTTCCGCACAGAAACTCTTCTCACAGGATAATGGAGGGCATCGGACTGACCGAACGTCCATGAGTCGCATTTCAGCGATTTTGTTTGATCTGGACAATACCCTCATACCCACGCGCAAGGCCGATGACCTTACGGCAGTTAAGGTAAGCTTAAGTATCTTTAAGCGACGGTTATCTTATCTTGTAGCGAGGTTAGGTTAAGTGTGACAACTTAGCAGGTTTGCAGGTTAACGAATTCTACGAGTTTATAATACAAATTATAGCTCAAAGCACTTATCTTCGACATTTTTCTTCTTGAATGGACTGTTCATCGATCATAATATTACGTCGAACTTTAGAAACGTTTTTGTTGTCATCGTGTTATACTGCCGTCCGAGTGCGTTATCGTTGGGCGTCGCCGCTTCCCGAAGGAACAGTATTTATAAGTTTGGTGGCGTGTTTGCACGTTATGAAATAATTTATTCTGGGTTAATGAACTTATGAGTCGTTCAAAAAACCATTCATTTTCAGACGTGCTCCAGTTACTTCCAGCACATTGATGACTCTTCAGTGTCTTAATCTTTAGCACAGAAAAGTTGGTGCAATTAGCGCAGCGATTGACGGGAAGCGAGGCGCAATTCGATAACCATTGTTTGACATACCAAATGCAATCAGCCAGAGCCTGGCCGTGACTGCATGAAAGTAAAGTTAGCAGTTGGCACTCTGTCCAGAAAGCAATTTCCATTTTTAGTCCTTCAAAAGCACTTATGCTTTGCTATTCCCTGGGGAAATTGAAAAATTAGGTAACATAACCGTAGCACTTTCTGCTAATGGCTGCACTCTTCTAAGCATATTGCTTAAGCTCCAAGGCACCGTCATGGTCACGGCGACATCGTCACATGCTTCAAGCGTGAGAAGTACGGGCCAATTTGCGTAATGGTTACAAAAAAAAGCATGCACTGAAAAGAAAATAACATGGGCATTACTTGGCGACATGAAAATGTCAATGTCAAGTTTGCTAAGTAAGTGACCTTGGAAAGGGCATTACTAGCCAAAAGGAGAAACTTGATGAAAAGTAGTGATAAGGTACTCCGTCTATACTTGATACTTGACAATCCGTGGTACTTGACAATTCTTTGAGAACGTAGTTAATTGTTATCAATGTAGTTAACTAATTTTAATTTTAGAAAATACTATGCGGGATTCGTGGAGGGTTTAACAATTTCTTGGTTTGAATATTGTGAGGCGGGAATTTATCCGATATGATTTTGGAACACATGTTCGCAAAACACACAGACACAATATAAGGAAGTTGAATAGTTAAGTAAAGTTTAAATTTCGTTAATTGAACTTCGTTATCGTTTTGTTAATTAATTGAAAATTAGTTAGTTGAGGCTAATTAAGATAACTACTGCGTCAAATCAATTGCTCACAGAAGAGGCATTTAAGAAGGTTAAGGTTAGTACATATTCGTTTATTACCTTGACTCTGATCCTCTTCGTTTCGTCCCCGTTTTCTTTTGCGAAGAAAATATTGGCAAGACATAGCATAGGTAAATCAATCATGCTATCTGACCCTCATATATTCGTTACTAATTACCCCACGTGCAGAGTGCCTAACAGGATTTTTGTTGTTTAAGGTCAAAGGTTACAAGTTTCTAGTCATGCATCCGTCGGTCCCCGTCGTCACAGCTCTTAGACAGAGGCTTTACGGTTTTAACTCAGTCACTAATAGGATACAAGTCAATTTCCGCTTAGGTTGTCTATACTTATTCCACGGTTTGTAATTTAATGCAAGCAACATGTTGCTTAATGTTTTGTTAAAGAACTCCTAAGCTCCGCTTTCATTTATTTGTTAGTTCAAGCAGCGATAATTTGGAAAGCGTCAGGCTATTATGCAGAGGCGGGACACGTGCAGCTTGTTTTTCAATTTTTCGCAGAAATGTTTTCTCCCCGCCCTGTGACATTTCTCCAGAATTTTATTAATCCAAAGGCAAGGACAGATCGATAACGTAACTCAAATCCGAAACGCAAAACTTCGAGTCATCCAATTAGCTTGACTGAACGCCTTTAATCTTCCATGTCAAGGGTTTCTAAGTATTGATTTTAATCATGAATACTCTATTCTAAAAAAAGTAATTACCAATTATTGTCAATTATTCTAAAGGTTATCTAGATTCTCCATGTGTAACTGTTGACGTAGGACAACTTGATTACGAAAGCGGAATAGATTGAAGTAGAATGGCTTCATTTCAACTGTTTGGGAAGGATTAGTCTTCATTTTCCACGTGTAGGAGGGAAAATATCGTCTGTGACATGCGTCTATCCAGACGTTTAAAATTATCCGTAGCTCTGACGCAAGAGGGCTTTGTTTTAGCATTTAAATTGCGCCTTTATGGCCTCTAGCCCCTGACCCTGAGCCACTTACCGGCTTTTAAGGTTTTCAGAGGTTTGATGCAGGGCAAGATTTAGCATAAGTCCTGGCCACATCACTTAGCCCAAGCTAAATTAATTTCCTAATCAGGATTATTGTGTATCTGCCATTTTATCTATTTTCCAGTGGTAGCACGTGTCGTACTCCAGTTTCCAGAAAGCTATTCTTGGCCCATGCTAATTAGTCTAGTAATTAAGTCCTAAATCTGGAAAGCCTATTATCTCGAGCACGGCGCATGTTTGCCTACACTTTAATCAATACTTTAAAATTAACTTAAACTTAATATCTGTATTCATTCGTTACAATTTGAGTGCAAAAAAGTTTAACATTTAAGTGTATTTTTCATTCTATTCAGATATAGTCGATTGATTTTTTTTTATAATACGATTACGATTGCTGTTCGTGAACATTGGAACATGGAAAGTACCATTTCAGAAAGGCCAACTCCTGTTGGCTTGATTTCAAAGCATCTTTGCCAATCATAATAAACTTGCCGAGTTCCAAAAATCGGAAGCTACTCGATTGTTCTAAAATTCTAATTCATAAACCTAGTAGTCTACTTCTCGCCTAGGCTATCGGTCATCACGTCACTTTTTAGGACAATTGCCAATAACACCAAAGATTATTGGGGATTTTGTGCCAAGATTCTGTAGTTTAGGTTTTTTTTTTATTAGGGCATATGGCATGGTAGGATAATTTTCCAGTTGGTCTCGTCCTGCGGGAACGAAGAAATGGCTCCTGTAGTTTTCCACCACGTTTTCCTATGGTTCTCGATTGCTAAAAATACTCCTTTTCAAAATTTATCTAAAAATAAGTACTTGAGATGAAGAAAAAAAAACGTTTGCAGGATGTTGACACGAAGAATCGCCCGGTTTTTCCCAAACTAACTTAAACTTCTATCCTCCTGCAAACGGATACATTTTTCAATTTCCACACGGCGGCTCTCCCGAGTGTTGCAAAGACCCTTTTACTCGAAGACTTCCAAGTGTTAGGAACGAATAGAAATAGTTCTTTTTGAAAAAATTTGCAGTTTCATTTCCACGACTCAAAATCCAACGCCAGTTAAACCGGTAAGAAAAAAATAACTTTACCATTTTTTTTCATATATTGTTGTCTAATTAACAATTTATTTCATAGACTCGTAATTCAAAAACTCGCAATATCAACCCAGTATCTTAAGAAATCATACGCAAAATGAGTACTGGAAAATCTGACGCTGCACTTGAGCAGTGCCTGGCAGTTTTGAAAGGGGCGAAGAATGATACTGAGAAAATGGCGGCCCTGTTCTTAGTGACCAAGGTCGTGAAGGCTCCAAACTTAAGTCGTGAAAACCGGCTAGCACTCTTCAATGCCATTGGATTTAAATTCCTACTGCGCCTGCTCAATTCACCTTCTACAGAGGACTGTCCATCTCTTCTGTACAAGTCCGTGGCCCTTAGCATTCTGTCGACATTTGTGGGTGACCCTGTCGTTGCCGAAAGTCCAGAAATGTTGGACGCAGTTCCCATGCTACTAAAAATCGTTGAAGATTCAGCAGCTGGCGGTGATTCAAACGAAGATGAGATGCTAGTAGTGACGAACGAGGCGTATCATTGCCTCTCTGCCGTGGCCACTACTGAGAAGGGTACAGAAGCACTCGTCAAAACAGGTAAAATATTACGAACGTAATTTCGATTACCAGTACGCGAATTCTTTGTAGAGTCGCTGATACGCAACGATTATGCTTCCGATCAAAGTAACGCAAAGCATATAATAAATAACTCCGCCATTTGAAACGTCATTTAAATCGCAAACAAAGTAATTAAAAGTTCTTTTTTTTTAAATTTGAGCTCTTCCGCACTATTCTTAATTGCAATAAGAGACAGTTCATAACAGACTAATTTTTAATATTGTCTAATTTCTATGTTTTAATTGAAAGGGGCCATTTCACGACTTGTTCGAATCTACACGGAAGAGGACGTCGACGAAGTTTTGGGAATTTTGAAAAATGGAGCAGTAACGATTGGAGCCCGACTCTGGGCCAAGGCACCTCAAGATTTTAATACGCTTATGGATCGGATTTCCCTTCATTTTGAAGTGGAAAATTCTGAACTGAAATTCGAGCTCTGCCAAGTCATGGCCTCTCTATCTACGTCGTATAACATGACTAAAGAAGCCTTGGAAAATGCATTCTGGCCGGCAAGTGTTCTTAAGGGCCTCATTGACATCCTTTCCAGCAAAATCACGGAGAAGCAAAGGAATCCGGCCCTTAAACTTGCGTCTGCTATGCTTACAACACTCGGCGTTGATTGGATGCTCAAAACTTCGGAGCAGGGTTCAAAGGTAAATACACCAACTACCAGCAGCTGTATATGATGAAAGTTTTTAATTATTTGAAGTTTTAAAAAAAAATGTTATAATTTGTAACATCTTTTATAGGCCTACGCGTTTTTAGTTTTGTTGGTGAATTTGAGTTGCATCGAGCTGCGCATGACTCTTGAAGATCGAACCCTTGACAAAATTTTGCCAAAGGAAGATTTAATTGGCTCTTGCTATGGGATTATTGAAACTACGATTACTTTCCTAGCTGGAAGCCACTTTGAGCATTTAGACGAGAAACAAAAGGAGCAGCTATATAACTCCCTAAAAGGTCAATTGAGCAAACCCTCTTGTGCTAAACAAACATTCGAATTTCATGCTTAATTGTGTATTTTCGATAAAGGCGGCGCTGGAGCCATCCTATCACTACTCAACCTCCTTCAAAGAGAAAGTTCAAAAAATCCTAAATTTTGGGATTCTAAGAAAAAGGTATTGGCAGCAGCTTCAGTGAGATGCTTAGGAGCTTGGCTGGCGGAAGAGTCTGGGTCTTGTAAGGAAGAAATGTATAAACTGTTGCCCTTCGTCCTCGGTCTTACTTTCGAAGACTTTGGAGACGCTGAATTGCGCGAAAGTGCTGAGAATTTGGCGTTGGTGGAAATGGGCAAGGGCACTGAGCCCTTACTACCTGACCTTCTCTGCCTTCTACTTCCTGCACTTTGTCACTTGACTGCAGCGGAAGAGGGAGCTGCAATTCTACTAAAATGTAAAGGCGACGACGTTCTGTACCGATTTCTCAAGCACAATTGGTCGGTTTACAATTACATTGGAGAACTACTCGAGAAGAAGGGTCGATTCAAGAAGTCTAAAGCGAAATCTAATGGAACTACTGAAAAGGAGGTAAAAAAAACTACTCAAACGACCATTTCTTACAGATTAGCTTTTATTTTGTTTATTTTATTATTTAATATACGATATATTATCCCAAATTCTAAAATTTGATATCTTTCCAGGTGAATTTCGAAGATTTAGAAGCAACACAAGTAAAGCTACGTGCAGCGTTAATTCACACTTGCAACTTATTTATCAACGTCACCGTTCACAATTCACAAACGGTGAAGGTTTCACCCGTATTTCAAGACGTGATGCGATGGACCTTTGGTGCCCTATCAAATTTAAAGGCTGAGGAGGAGCTGATCTTAATTTCAAATATTAGTGGCCTCGGCCTCCTACTGCTTTTCCATGCTACTAGGAAAGCTCCAGAAAATTCAAGCGTGCCACTTTCTCCAGAACAAGAATTTGCTGCGTCTCTTTTAATCAGTGGACAAGACAACAGTGTTTTTCGATTCAGTCAAAGCCTAGTGCGATTCCTTTGGGATGCACATCAGGTGGACGAGAGCCAGAGCCCCATGACGCTAATTCTGACATCTAATTACCGAGCCGTTTGGTCCGATGTCAAGGAAATGTGGTTTCTGAGCCTGAACACGCTGGGCAGTTGCCTGGAGTCGCTTCCATGGTTAGGGGACTTTTGCGCCGATTCAGGATTTTTGGATGCACTCATTTTAAATTTGGGGAAAGCGTATAAGAATTCTATCGATGGGCCCACTTTGCAAGCCTACGAAGACTTTTTGGCCTCGGGACTTAAGGGAGGCGATAAGGCAGGGAAAATTGTCAAGTCAAAGGGCCCCGCCCTAGCGGCGAGCCATCATCTCCGTACCCTCAAAAAGGCATTGGAACAGAAATAGAAGGCCTTGTAAATCTATTTCGATTTTTTTTTGAAAATCTGTTGTTGTTTTTTTCGGAAAACTCTGTTTTTGCAAATCACGCACAGCGATTAGGTTTTTTTTTTGACTTGGCTATTCCTTCAGTCGTTTCTATTCCTGCTGGTAATTTTAACTCTACTTCCGTACTGACAGGATTTTGTCAATTAACAGTATTTCCGCCTCTAAACACAACGATAGTCGGGAAGTGCTGTTCATATAAATTATGCATTTAACTCCATGTTGCAAAAGTTTGAAATGTCCAACCACGGTTCTAGAACTGAACTTGAAACTGGGTTCCCTGTGTTTTGTCTAGTTTGTTTGAAAAGCTCCTTAAGAATTATCCAACCTAATTTGGATTCCGATTTAATTTAAAATTGTTGTAATCTTCAGATAAAACTATTCAATAAAAACTACCTGTCTTCTAGATATGGCCTACTTCGCTTACTTCTTGACTTTGCACAAATGTATAGTAAAGGGGTTATGTGATATTTGTTTTTAATTAATTTTATTATTTGTTATTTATTATTTTAGTTTAGTTTATTGTTTGATGATGTTACGTATAGTTTTAATTTGTGTTGTTGGGATTTACACATTTGTAAATTCTTACAGATGATGGAAAGGGACTCGGAGCTCGATCCGAAGTGCCATGAGTCTTTCCGAAGGTAACCGATATCAATCCCGTTGTCAGCATTCCCGAGCAATTTACGTTATAAAAACTTTACTACCCGGATACTTTAGGAGATTAGGAGTTTTAAACATTTTTCATTTTCAGAGTACCCTCTATGTCATGATTCATGAACCAATCATAAAGCACTAACCATTAATTTATGTTCTATTTTTTTTTCTTAACAGATTGCTGAGAAGATATGTCGTGACTTTGGAATTCCCTTGCCAGTGGCCCGTGAGGCTTCGGAGTCGTTTTTACGAAAATTTAGACGAAATGTAGAAAGTCCGCGCATGACTCTCGACGACTGGCGTCTATTTCTTTGGGTTCAGGTTCTCGGCGAAGAGTACGAAGAATTTGCAGGTAATTAACTTGCAATAGGAAATATTTATTGAATTAATTTTTAAAATATTATTTGAATTTGAAATGTACGAAAGATTACATCGAGTTCAATTCCAATTATTCTGTATTTGTATCCTGTAGAAGAAATATATGGAAAATGGAAGCGCATGCGCTATCGTCATTTGGCCATGAGCGAGTCGACGCTTTCCTTACTACGTACACTCCGGAAGGAGTACCAATTAGCACTCATCACAAACGGTCCGTCTCAGTCTCAATGGGAAAAGGTAATAATTAAATGCTGTTCGATTTTCTTAAGTTGATTGATCATGATCATTTGCTGAAAAATTTCGGCTTTAGAAGCTCGCGAAAAAATCAAGCGTTTGGAGTAAAATTAAAGAATTATAAAAATAATTAAAAATAATAAATTATAATTTAAATAAATAATTCCTTATTAGATATCGTCTTTCTTATCTTTTTACTTTTTTTTTTAGATCCGCGAACTGAAATTGGATGAATATTTTGACTACATCATTGTGAGCGGTGACATCGGCTGTGAGAAGCCAGAAAAGAAGTTTTTTCAGACCGTTTTCTCCAGTATGGGGGTGGGGAGCTTTGAATGCCTTTTGGTGGGAGATCGTCTTGACACTGACATCGAGGGTGGCATGGTAGCCAAAGTGGGCGGAACTGTATGGCTTCCGGGAGATGATGCTTCCAAGGACTTCCGAGGGCTCACCCCTCAGCCTGACTTTATTATTAGCGAAGTTACTGAAGTCCTAGGGCTCCTTGGGAGGGCCAAAAAGAACGACAAAACGAGAAGGTCCAAAAGTCCTCCCAAGGTGAAGAGAGGACTTAAGGGGCCTAGTCCTGGGCCTTCGACATCACCTCAGAGCTCTTCGTCTCAGTTTCTCTCTACCGGAAGGTTTGGCCCGAATTGCAATGACGATGACGAAAACTCTATTTGAAACTCGGAGTATTTTAGAAACCTAATGAAGTTTTGTGATGTAGCAGAAAGTTAACCTGATTTTTCGAAATTTTATTTACGAAATTGGGAAAAAGTGCGACAAAGGTACGATTATGACATTTAATAGTTTAAGAAAATGTATACCGCTGTATCGAGGTGAGAATTGTAAACTATAATTCGTTGTAGAGTCTATGTTTTTTTCGTGCAGCAGGTTGTACAAGAAGTTTTTTAAGACGATTGGATTTCCAAATTAGAGGAGCTTCTTTTTCTTTTTGAATTTTGAATTATAGTGAAAATGAATTGTTCATATTGGAGTACAACTTTGAGAGGAAATGGTCTTTGGACCTGTGATTGAAAACTAATTTACTATTATAAGTAGATGTGACTATAATTATATTATAATTAATTATAATTACATATAACTAAATTCTAAAAAAAAATCTGAAAAGATATTATTCAAAATGGATGAGAAAATGTACCTTGACTAGAATAATTGTAATGTTTGAGATGGTCTAAAGTGGCTTTAGTTAGCCACCGGTTACGTGAAGCGTAGGATTACATTACATTTTGTACAAGTTGAGAATATAGTTTCAAATATTGTGAACGAGACTTCATAATGAAACCAAATGCTCATTCCTTGTGTCTTACTAAATTACTTAAGTGACGAGAGACGTGGTTTAACTATGTGTAATTAATTTACGATGATGAAGAGGTGCAGTTAACTAATTAACTGAAGCACAAGTGAACAATCTTAGATGATGTCTAGGTAGATAATTGTAATTTAAGTTTAACCTTAGTTTTTTTTTCGCTTACTAACTCACTCAAGTAGACATTTTGCATTTAGGACTGTCGTATCGATATTGAAATTTAATAAACATGATGAATATTCCAGAATTCGAAATTACTAGTAAATTAGTGGTTAATAGTTTATTTAATTGAAAAGACAAATGTCGAAAATAGCCTAAACTGCCTAATAACGAAATGGCTGTCAGCGTTGGAAATGGCAAAAACTATAAATTATATTATCCAATCATCAATAATTGAAAAATATAATAATATAATTACCTATATATAATTGGAAATAAATTAATGTGATTGTTACATTATTTTATTTTCATCATGTCAGACGCATTATTTCACACCAAGAACGCTAAACGTGTCTTTGTGCTGATGATTTGAAGTTGTATTAATATAAATTAATGTTGACTTCAAAAGCTCAAAACGCTTACGATAAGCATAATCATGTGACCCGTGACCTCTACAATAGTTTTTTCTAAATGTTGATACGAATTGCACAAAATGCATGAATCGGAACTCAAGCGTCAAAATTGTTAAAAAAAAGATCAAATCAAATAAATTTCCTTTTAAGAAGCAGCGTTACGAACGATAAGGCATCTGAAGCGTTGTTTGAACAAAGTGGAAATATAGTAATTCCTCCAATTTCAAGAAAGATATTTTGAAACTCGTATTTAAAAACTTACTTTTTTTAAAAAACGCATTGATTTCAAGAATTGCTTTTCTCAACCAGTTACAATTATAACAATAGAATCGGCAGCGATGCGACATTTTAATTACGCCGTTAATTACTAGTTATCTTATATGAACATCAATTTATATAAATTTAACATAAATTCAAGGGGGATTTGATTTTTACTAACAAAAGGCTTATTTTTAAACGTTTTAAAAACTGATTTAATACTTCTGCAATCTGCAACTATGCCTGTTGCTAAAACGGCTGAAGGTAAAAATGAATGGAGCTAAAATTCTAGAGTGATATTTTATTGAAAAGTATTAATTTTTTAAAACTTCTATCTTAATCTTTTTGAAAGAATTCCATTCATTTTGACAAAAATGCCTGTTTTGAAAAAGGTTCCCTTATCTCTATGTGCATTGCCCATCAGTATTTCTTTGCCTTTGGAGTGCCACTGGCGTCCTGCCGTCTCCTCAAATCATCCATTATTTCTAAAACACTTGTTTACGAGTGAAAGTTAATTACTTAATTGTTAATCAAACTAAAGAGCTAAACCACAATTTAAGCCACGTAATTACGGCTGGAGATTAACTAAATCACTAACGCTTTACGCGTCGACGATCACCACTTCTTGGTTTGTAATGCAAATTTAGGCTACACAAGTTAGTTATTCTTTCCTTGATTCTTCAGAATTCCGAAAGACATTTACTAAATTTAGTATTCACAGGTCAAAGGTGAGACTTGACATCATGGCTAGTCACGGTCCACGTCCCCCCATGTCACGGAATCGTCCTCGCGGGGAAATGATGATCCTGCCCTCTGATATGGGACTCATGATGGGACGAACAATGATTCCGGTTAGGAACGGTGGAGCCAAGCGACCAGGACCAACGGGTATTTTTCTAAGCAAAAATCGTAAGCTTTTGTCATTGAAGTTTGACCGTGAAATTATTTTGTTATTTAGAAAACTCAGCAGAAGCTCTCGTGAATTGCAGCAGCGCCGATGAATCAGCTGATAACAGAAGCAATAACGGCGATCCTCGTCGACAAGGAAAACGACGCAGAAAAGAGTCTCCTGCTCCGAACACAGTGTCATTCAAAGGAGACGTATGCACCAAAATATTCTACGCAGATCAGCGTCAGTTAGTTACATCAGCCAACGACGGCGGTCAAGGTCGGACCGGAAAGGGCACTGATCTACGGATCTCTTGTGACGATGGTCAGCTTTTTGTCCACAGAGCCGTTGTTCAGGGCTCCTGTGCTTTTCTCAAAGATCTACTTGAAGATGTAACTGATTTACTTGTGTTTTGTTTATGTTTAAAGTCTGGTTCAACATTCAAGAAAAGATGGTGGAAGTGGGTAAATGTTCTGTTTTGTAATACTTTAGCACGAGACTGAGGAGTTGGCTGAATTGATTTTTCCTGGCTACAAACTCACTAGTTTGAAGGCAGTTCTTACCGTTTTCTACATGGGCTGGATCCCTCTCTTTCCTGGAAGTGATAAGACTGAAATTAAGCAACTCTGCGATTTATTCGAAGTTAGGAACTTGGCTCGCAGTGAACTCACACAAGACGAAGTCTGCAATGGAAGTACTCTGTTTGGCTTTACTTATGAAGAGGACGGAGACTCCTTACCTCTCCAGGTTGCTGGTACAAATGTAATTGAAACTCTGCATAAGCAGGATTCAAATCTTCCTAAAGTTGTTGCCGACAAAGATCCAACAGAACTGCGAAGTTCTACCATAGCTAAAAGCCATTCCGACCCAACCGTTTCGGGATCTGGTACAAAACAATTATCTCAACATGCAAATCCAGTGGTTCCAGGAAAGGCTGATGCTGAAACTCCATGTTCTTCCAGACAAATGTCTGGAGCTGTCGTGGAAGCTGCTTCTACAGAAGCGCATGTGCAGGTATTTAAAAATTACTGCTAGTTACTTACATTGAATATCTAGGCATATGTGAAACACTGCTCGTGATTAGCCTTTCCTGAATTTCTATTTATTTCTAACCACAGTTTACGATATTTTTAATTAGGAACCTGGACCTACTATTGCTCTACCGCAAGAAGTTATCAAAGTTAGGCCTCCACTGCCTGAAGGACAGAACCGTAAACTCGTCAGAAAGACTTGTTCGTCTACACTAGCGCCGCGTCTTCGTCGCCTTAAAGACGCCAATACTTCGGGTTCAGAATCAGATAATTCTTCCAATAGCACAAGGAAGAGTCCCAGGAAGAATGAAGTTCATGCTAGAAACACTAGAAGTGTCAGTGCCGGTGCAGTTAAGGAGAAAGGAACTTCCCCGTCGTACGCAGGTGCAGTTGAGGGACATGATTCAAGCCTTCCCGAAGCTGCTGCGGACGAAGCTTCAAGAAAACTGCGGAGTAACATAGCTAAGAGCGATTCCGTCCCAACCGTTACGGGACCTATTACAAGACAGTTGCCGCAAAATACAAATCCAAATATTCCAGTAGGTTCTGATGCCGAAATTCCATGTTCTTCCAGAGCTGTCGTGGAAACTATTTCTACAGAAGCGCATCCGCGGGTATTTAAAAAATTAGTGTTATTTACGTTAAATATCTACATATATGTGAAATACTGCTCGTTCTAGCCTTACTTTAACTTCTATTTTTCCTAAGCAGTCTATGATATTTTTAATTAGGAATCTGGACGTACTATTGCTCTACCGCGAGAAGTTATCAAAGTTAGGCCTCCTCTGCCTGAAGGACAGAACCGTAAACTCGTGAGAAAGACTTGGTCGCCTTCATTACTAGTTCCGCGTCTTCATCGTCCTAAAGACACCAATACTTCGAATTCAGAATCAGTTCATTCATCCAATAGCCCAAGGACGAGTCTCAGAAACAAGGAAGTTCATGATAGAAACGCTGGAAGTATCACTGACGGTGCAGTTGAGGAGAACGTAACGTCGCCGGCATACGCTGGTGCAGTTGAAGTGAACGAAACGCCACCGGCGTATGAGGGTGCAGTCGAGGAGAACGGAACGCCCTTGGCGGAAACTGGTGCAGTTGAAGTGAACGAAACGCCACCGGCGTATGAGGGTGCAGTCGAGGAGAACGGAACGACCTTGGCGGAGGCTGGTGCAGTTGAGGAGAACGGAACGCCACTGGTTGACGCTGGTGCAGTTGAGGAGAACGGAACGCCCCTGGCGGACGCTGGCGCACTTGAGTACGAAACACCGCCGTCGTACGCTGGTGCAGTTGAGGAGAACGGATCACCGCCGTCGTACGCTGGTGAAGTTGAGGAAAACGTAGCGCCGCCGGAGCACGCTGGTGTAGTTGAAGTTGAACCAGCGTCATCAACTGTCGTTGCACGTAACGCAAAAACAGCTGCAGCGACAGCGATGGGTACTGAATACGACAGTGACATTGAGATTATGGAAGTAGAGAAGACGGTAGAGGTCGTGGACCTTGTAAGTGACAGTGACAGTGATAACAGTGCATCTCATAGAACAGTTGCTCAAAGCGGGCGTGCCGAAGAGGATCAAAGTGACACCTCCCAGCACAGTGCAAATACTAGTAACCATGTGCATTCGACAAATGTCACACAAATTCGGGCAACTAAAGTCGAAGTCTGTGAGCTTTCAGACGGCTCGGAAACTGCCTTTGAGGAATGTTCTAGTGAAGACGAGGAAGAAGTTAACGGTGGCAATGATGATGGTATTGTTCGATGTAGTAAGGAAGCTGAGGGTACTTACGGCCAAAATTCGGGTCATGACGTTGTAAATAATTCAGGTGCTACAATTGACACAGCAATTAACACGGATCTGCACAATTCGGATGCATGTGCAGACAATAATTTAGACTCTACAAGTTTACCAGAAGCAACATCAAGCGTCGACGATAATCAATTTAATTCAGAGGCATCGAAAAACATCAACAGTTCAGGTGCTACGGAAAACATCGAAAACCGATTTAACGAGGGTACTGTTGACAGAGATACAGTCAATATTGCCGACATTCAGGCACATTCGAGTATCGCCGAATCTGACATTATGCAGCGGACCATTTCATCTTCAGCAGCAGATTCCTCAGCTCAAACACTTGAACTGAACGACACGATTCTTGATGGTCGAATGGAAGTACTCGACTCTACGCAAACGACCGGTGGTGAAGATGTAAGTTAATCAACAAATTGTGACATGAATGTCATGTATGATATGGTGAAGCAATAAGTGTATTTGAGTTAAGTTTTGTTTTTTAAAGAAGCAAAGTGTGCTCATTGTGGTGTTTTCTTTTAATTTTAGCCGAGCCCAGACCTCAATGTCAGTGAACTTCAAACAGAGATTGTACCTGCAAGCGATGGGGAGAGTGACAGCGACAGTATTTCAAGCGACAGTTTGTCTACCAGTTCGAGTGGGAGCAGAAGCTTAAACAGTAGCAGTAGCCCGAGTCAATTGCAAGAACCCCCTACCCCTCTAAAAGTGGAATTTTTCCGATGCATATCACCACATCCTCATGCTTCTTCCCCATACTTCTGTGTCGAGTGCCAACTTGACTTTGGGATTGAAGAAGAATTCAAAACACATCTCTGTTTTGGACCATAATTTTCCACAATCAAGCAAGATGTATTTTCTAATTAATTTTCAATTCTTGTCTGAAGAATTTCATAAGTTGCGACTGACAATTGAGAAGTCGCCAAACTACTTTTATGAGTTTATGACGATGCTTTTAGATTTAGTTTTGTTCATAATATCTAAGGGTTTGAAAGGAACCTACTTAGGTTAATTGTTGTTTCATAATTTTAGGTTTGGGATAGCTTGAGCTTTCTGGATACGAGATAGTTACCTTAGAACGTTTTCAAAGTTGATAAGTAGTTTTGTCATGTCTTCGAAGAATTTTGCCCGTTGCCCTTGTGCCTTTGAACTCGTTGGGTTCATAACTTGTTATGGAATATTCTTAACAATAATTAAGAATTTTTACATTTTTCTAGAAGGTTAAAATGTCTCTGATTGTATGTTAATTCTGAGTGTCAGAATAAAGACAATTACAATAAGTTCCTTCCCTTTGCAAGATTGCATGATATAAGACTTGGCTACAAGGTTTCCAAAATTTCTTACCAATAATTAGGATAATTTTGAAAAAATGAAAGGAATTAGTTGCTTTTGGCTTTTCATTTCGACATTCGTGCTGCTGGTCTCAACTCAAAATTTTGAGAAAACTGATTTCGAATTTGAACAAGAAAATGGGCTTTTGCCACTGAGAAATGGCGACGGATTTGACGTCAAGGACTGCAAACTGTCGGAAACCGTTCGAGCGGACATTAAGCGGTACTCAGAAACGGTTCAGAAGATTTTTGATACTGCACAAGCGCCCGGCGGAGCGTTTGTGGGGAAAACGTATCGAGATTTAGAATATTTTGTCGATAAATTTGGGTCACGCCTCTCCGGCTCCTCTGCCCTTCAAAGGTCTATTGATTTTGTAGTTCAAGAAATGATCGTTTCCGGTTTGGCGCATGTGCATACCGAAAACGCATCGGTTCCACATTGGGAACGGTAAGACTTAGTATTTAATAAATACGTTTTATGACCGATTACATTCAAATTGTTCATGGAAGCAAAAAAAAATTATTTTTACAGGGGCGAAGAAGAAGCGAAATTGATTTTACCCAGGAGGAAATCGCTGGCAGTAACTGCGCTGGGATTGTCAGTGGCCACCCCCAAGGAGGGAATCACTGCTCCTGTAATCGTAATCGAAGATTGGAAGGCTCTCATTGGTCAACAGAGAGACGACGTAAGATGCGCTTGTACTTCCACGGTGTTTCAAAAAACACCGTGGAAAAATATTCCAACGTTTAGTTTTCCGACCCAAAACGGGATTTTGCTGACCGATTATCAATGACAGCCCTCAAAATCTTTAAACTTTTGAGCATCAAAAGGTCAAGGTTTTGGGGGGAAGTTTTTTCAAAATTTGAACTCAACCTTACCATGCTAAGCTTGCATATTGTTATGAAGTGCTTTCGGGAATAGGTCTCTCGGGGAGTAGAAATTATTCAAATAGAAAACCAGAGCATGCTTTTTAGGAGAAATTAATTTTCAGTTAAAGTAGCGTATTAGACGTATGTTCTGTACGTCTGTCTGTCCGTTCGTCTGTCCATCTGTTTGCGCGGTAACTCTCGAACGGGTTAACTTTTTTCAAGTCTGTTTTCAGGTATAGGTAGTAGGGTCAAGGGTTAAGGGTAAGACCAAGTTAAAGGTGGACAATAGTGGTCTTTCACCCTCATTTTGGCGACCCCCTAAATGACCCCCAAATCCGAAAAATCGGATTGTTGGGATTTTTTTCTGGTTTATCATAATACGAAAAGTTATGATGTTTTCAAGGATCTAAGCGACTCCAGACCATCTCCTCTTATTGAAATAACCCCAAAGACCCTCGTAACCGAAAACCAGAAAAATCGGTTTTACGGGTTTTTGCTAGTTTTACATAAATCAAAAAGTTATTACGGTTCCAGCTTCATATCTGACACCCAACTCTTGAACCATTTTAGGATGGGCTTGTAATTGACCCCAACCCGAAAATTTGAGTTTTTCTTGGTTTTGCTAGTGTTGCTGGAAAGTATTTTGATATGAGTACAATACGCTACTTAAGTTACTTGCGTTTGCAACGCTTTAGTGAATTCTTTTCTCGAATGTCTTGTAATTGACCCCAACCCGAAAATTTGAGTTTTTCTTGGTTTTGCTAGTGTTGCTGGAAAGTATTTTGATATCAGTACAATACGCTACTTAAGTTACGTGCGTTTGCAACGGTTTATTTGACATGGTTTCAAGGTTACTTTTCTGGGTTTATTAGAGAGAAAGACTTTAAAAATATTATAATAACATAATGTAACGTATAATATTATTATAACTGCTTTCTTTGGTAGATTAAGGGGAAAATATTGGTATACGCTGGAAACGCATCTGCATTTTCACTTTTTGGGGGAGGGTTGGCTTCTCAGCACGGCGCGGTGGCATGCCTCATTCGAAGCGTCACGCCCATGTCACTCAATACTCCGCACACTGGAATTCAGTTCTACGATTCTGCAACTCCAAAAATTCCTATTGGTTCCATTTCACCGGAAGACGCAGACTTGCTGAAGAGGCTTGGGGACATGGGGGAGGAGCTAAAAGTGTTTTTACGCTTGGAAGTTCTCGTCAACGACACGAGTCTATCTCAGAATGCCATTGGCGATTATACCGGAAGTACAAATCCAGGTGAGGTTGGATAATCTGTATATGAAAGTAATTAATGTTAAATAAGTAATTAAAGTTAATTAATTTAATAAAAAAAATTTTAATGTTCAAATAAGTTACTAATTTTAATTTTTAATTTTAAGACGAAATTGTCTTGGTTTCCGGACATATTGACTCCTGGGACGTGGGTCAAGGGGCTGTGGACGACGGCGTAGGATTAATGCTCTCACTTGAAGTGACGCGGCTCTTGAAGTTTCTCAACTTGACACCGCGGCGTACTGTGCGGACCGTGGCCTGGACCGCAGAGGAAATGGGTCTCTACGGTGCTCGGGCGTGGATAAAGGACCACAAGACGCAGCTGGGTCAATACATCGCTGCACTGGAATCTGACTACGGTTGTTTCAAAGCGATGGGATATATTTTCATGGGGAAACCGGAAGTAGGCTGTATTCTCAACGAAATCCGTGCTCTCATGCCCACGGTGGCCAACCTATCGCTCATAACCAATACAAAGTTCATGCCAACTGACGTCGCTTACATGGCCGCTGGTGGTGTGCCATCAATTGTTCTGAACGGTAATGATGGCAAGTATTTTTGGTACCACCACACCGAGGCCGATGTACTCACGGCGATGGATTCCAAAGAATTGGACATTTGTCTTGCTGTTTGGGCTGCTACAACGTTTGTACTTGCGGATATGAAGGAACCTCTTCCTTTTGGATTCTAGTGTACAAAATATTTAAATTTTTTAAAATGGTAATTATTGCTTGTTCTTATTGAAAAAATATTCCACTTTGACCTTTAGAATTTAGTGGACTAAACGGTCATGGTTCGGTAAATTTTAGATTATTTTTTATTATAAAAAAACGCTTTACCTTAGAGAGCTTACCATTTCTTTCAGAAATGCTCCATCGGGAAACTATTAGGTAAGGTTACATAAAATATGTTGGATTTTTTCTATATGCGGAGGGACTTTTTTTTTTAATTTCACTTTGTAGTCAGTCGTGTTTCGTGTAGCGTGCGTCGTGTATATAATATTACAGGTGACAACGAAACTTTTGTGGAAACTTTGCACAAGCAAAGTGGAAGCAGGCAAAGCAATCAATTGCGGTACTAAAAATACCAATTTTTGGCGGTAACAGTGCCATGCACCATCAAGTTAGTGATGCATTTCGCATTCACTGCTTTAATGCGTCATGTGACGAACTGTTACATTGTATTAATACAGTACGATTTTATTGACCTGTCTAATATATCAGAGCCAGTCGTATTAATTAGGCGTGATAATGAATTTTCGAGGTCTGCGCCTGCCCTGAGCGAGAATCCAACAGCCCCATTGAATTCTACGTTCATGTTCACTGTAAACTTTACTTCCAACGATGTACTTTCAAACTATAGAATCAAAGGAATAAGATGCTTGGACGTGGTCAGCATATTTCCAGCAAAAGCAGACAATTTCGTGGATATTTATCGTTATTTGAGTCATTACTGGGGAATTGACTTGATTCGTACCAAGAAGCTTATTACAAAGTTTTCTGGAGTCAAACGTATGAAACCTGCATTTCATCCTACAAGTATTTTTATTACGGCTGTCCTTCACATGGCAGCCGGAAACACTGCACTTGATGTCTCCACCGAAGAGTTACTGTTACATAACGAATGGACATCATTTCTGCGCATTCCGATTGCCATTCTAAAATTGTCAACCAAGGTCACCGACTCTAATGTTACGGTTCATGTCATGTTTCACGGGTATGAAGTTCACGAATTGGAAATGTTCAAAGAAACTTTAGGTGAGTAGTATTAATCACCAAGAATAAATTTTAACGGTCACAATCTCCCAAATCGCACTGTTCAAATTTAATTAAAAAAAAAAAGCCAAACACGCTCGTCCTGCGACATTTTTTATTTTCATTTCTGGGTCTTCCTGACCTAGGACGGGTTTGTTTGGCTAGTCTTTAACTAGTAAAGCGCTGCAATTTTTGTGATTTTCTGAAATAAAATGATGGCGACCTCTATGCTGAGAGTCTGAAGTGCAGGAGATGGTGTTTTGTGAGTGAGCGAAGCCCTGCCCGCCCCCTTGCCACGCACTCACGATAAGAACCTTCCGTTTTTATATAGGGAGTGTAGCGACAAACTTTTTACGTAATTACTTTAATAGGACAATGCTTAAATGCAAATGAACGCCTTATTCCAGAAGATGACCTGAGGTCACTATGGGTCATTGAACTCCAGGAATTTGGCTTAGAATATTCATTATTAGGTTCAGACGCTTACTGGAAGAGGAGCAGCGAATTTAAAACGAGGGCATTGACCTGCTCAGGCCTAATTTCCATCACTAGTTTTACACATTACTTTAGTCCATTCGACCTACATGTGTGGCTATCACTTTTAATATCGCTAATACTTGTCACGCTAGTATTTTTAGTCTTTCCAGGATATCGTGCAGCAGTAGTACAGCATGTACCAGAAATGTTTCTGATTGCGCTTTTAGAACAACCGCTGGAATTAGGCAAAAGTTGCGAAACTACTGCCGTCAGTACATATATCAGCATTGTACTGTTAGCGAGTATTGTTTTGTCAAATGGATACAAAGGCGTTATAATCACGTCCGTCGTGAAGCCCTTCAACCGCGTTGGCATCGGATCCCTGGAAAATGGAATTACAAAAAATTACAAATCCTTGGTAAATGAACAATCAGCGGTTCTACACAAAAAATGCTGCGCAAACGAGAAGCGTCTTGGTAAAACGCTGAATACCTCGAGTATCAGCTTTCTCAAGAACATTCTGCCTCCACAAACTATTTCTTGCAGAGATGCGTTGACCTATCATTCAAAGTGGTTTTTAGCTCATCATTTTTCAAATTTACAGGAATCGAAAAATTTCATATACAAACTTTTCTCAGGGGAATTGACCTCAAAATCGCTTGGAAAGGCTGCCAGAAAAGAAGAGCTCTTAAATCAATTGGCCTATAACACGCAGACGCCACGGTGTAACGCTTCTCTGCTGACAGAACTATTTGAGTGTTCAAATACACTATTTATTGGCAGTGAGGAAGACGCTGAAGTATTTTCGCTGTTGCAGCGGTTTCAGAAGAATTTCGCTAGAACGAATCCAATTTATGTGTTGAAGGATGATCTACTTCGACCAATTCTGATTGGTCATCATCTTCAACCGCTAAGCGTTGGGCGTGAGGCACTGATGCGAAGTTTTCATGCCTTTCATGAATCGGGCATTATGGAATTTTCTGTTTTAGTTAAAATTGCTAAAAAATTCCAAGCACTGATGAAACAGTTGAGAAAAAGTAACGGGAAATTGGTAGATCAAAATAAATCTGTTGTACCCATCAGCATCACTACAAGCCTTCAAGCTACATTCTTCCTCTATATTATATGCATTGGAATTTCGTTTGCATGGTTTGTTGTGGAAACTGTCAAGTACTTTTACAAATTACCAATTAAAAATACCAAGAATTTAGAGCAAAAGTTACTAACAAAAATACATGTTAAGTCTAAAAGCGTTATTGATAACTGAATAAAAATAATATTAAACCCTCAAAACAGGCAAGTTATTTCGGTAGCAGTAATAAAAATTATTAAGGAATATGTAAAAGTAACCATTGTTTTAAAAATAAAATATTGAGCTTAATTTAGTTTAGAACAGAAACAATTATAAAACTAAACTAAACTAAATCAAAATCCATATATGCTATTTAATAAACTGTTATTTGTTGTAACCAAAAATGTAATTTAATAAACGAATGAATGCCTTGAACCGCCTTGAACTGTTTTAAGTTTGTATAACAGATATTTTGCATTTTATTTTTTTTTAAATGAAATCGTTTAGCCCCACTTTATTTAACGTGAATCAACCTCCGCCGAAAGACCATTTTGGCAGGGGAACAAAGGATGACCAACTGCTACTACCTCCCTCCTCTCGAACCTGATGTCCATGCACCGAAGAGTGCCCTGGAGTTAAAGACAGAAGTTTTACATGTTAAAGATATAATAGTCATTACTTTTAAATTAAAATTTATATTCAAGAGTTATTACCTGTAACAGCAGACTCCATCTGCTCCGTTTCCGACGGAGACAACGTCAACATGGTTCGTATCACAGGAATTAATCGTAGCTTTTCATCCTCTCCTTGCAGTGTTACAAACTGACGTATATTACAAAATAACAAAATGAATGTCAGTTAAAAAAAAACTGATATAAAACTTTTTATATTATATGCAAATTATATTTTACCTTGAGAATAATATTTTTGAGGTACTCGGTATTTTCTTTCAGGTGGGCTTTTCGTTCAGAATCTCGCTCAACCCGTCGTATTTCCTGTTTCAGTGCCTCACTCAACTGCGTGAGTCGCTCACAATTGGACTCGGATTCTCTCAGAATATTCTGAAGATGTTTGACTTGATTCCGTGTTCGTACTATTTCTTCACGCAGTGATTGGGACTGCACAACATTACTGGACGATGTTGAGTGTTGTCCAACTGAGTTCTCTATTAGAATTATGAAACATTCGGTAAAATGTTATCCTACATTTTACAACCTAGTAAAATGAACCTAACTCTTTTGTAACCTGACTCACCTTTGGCCAAATTGTCCATATCTGTACTGAGCAACTGTTCAAATGTCATGTCATTAATAGCTGATGGAGTCTGTAGAAAGTGCAGTGGACTCATGTTATTCTCAGAACCCTACAAAGAATGCAAAGTGTACAGTGGACTTGGGATAATTCGTTGAAAAGGGCCGATTTAGCGATTCATAGCTTTTTAGCCTAATTTGCGCCTTAAGTTGTAAGTTTAGAGAACTATCACAAATTGAACTAAAATAGAGTTATTACCATTACCTCACATTCCCCTCGTGGCATCATCCTCAGTTGGTCAATGCCAAGTCCTCCGCCGGAGGTGTCAATCATGAGGGGCAAATTCGCCGGAATGGTTACTTCAGGCTTAAACTCTCCTCGTTCTAAATAAGTTTTTAAGTTGAAACTGCTAAAAAATTATAAAGTTAAAAAATTATTTTGATTTCACGAACCTTGAGTGGAATTCTGGCCATGAGCGTTATATTCGTTTTGAAGAGAGTTGTTGAATACTTTCAAGTTATGAATTTCGTTCTCCAACATTTTAATCTTATTCTCGTACCCAGTTTTAATGGAATCTATTTTCACCTGTTTGGGCCAGAAAAATTATCATGCTAAAAAGAAACTCAACTTTTAGCATTTTATAAGCCGGGCTTTGAATAATGTCATCAAAGAGTGCAGAATATTTTGAAGGATTGAAGGGTAGCTGTTAGGCTAATTTAAAGCTGATTAAAAACATATAGCTTCTTCTGTTACTTGTATATTTAATATGCTTGTTAGAAAAAAAAACCTTACGGTATAGGACGCAATCAGTGCTGCATTTTCCGTTTTTGAGCGTTCAAGAGTTACGAGAAATTCTGAGTCTTTTTGCTTTGCGAGTTCCTTTAGCTTTTGGATTTCGCTATTGTGCAGAACATCTCTCTCCAAGCTAGAAGTCTTGAATTGAGTCAATTTTAGTCCTAACTCAGCTCTCTCCATACAAAGTGTTTCATTTTCCAGTTTTAGAGTCTGCAAGTCACTCCTGAAACAAGCAAAGACAACCATACTAATACTACAATTTAATCGTTTAAAAAATTACTTCGTTGATGTAAGCACTTACTTGAGGACTGCAATTTCTGAGTGAAAGTCTTGGACAATTTTTTGAAGATTCTCAAGCTCGTCTGATTCAGCTACAGATTTCATCCCGAGAGGCTTCTGCGTGTTTAACATTGACTGAGCTTTGAGCTTGTAGTTGCCGAATTCGGCTTCTAACTGAACGAGTTCTAACTTGAGATTCGAAATATGGGATTCACGACTTCTTTTATGTTCTTCCAATACAGATATCTAGAAGGAACACAAGAAGTTGTAACACAAAATGTAACCAGTTATGCAAAAAGTCCGATCTTTTCTTCGATGATAGAAACAAGTAACAATTTTTTTGTGAATAGCTAATATATAGTACTTTTTTTGTTTGCGACACTTTTTCTCAAAAAATTTTGTCATCAATTTTCAAGTTCACCTTGTGTTCATTTTGGGAAACTGTGTGCGTTAATTTTTCACATCGCTCCACAAGAGCGCTTGATTCGGCCGAAAAGTTTAGCTTGGCAGTTTCGTACTCGCGAGATAGCAGGCCCAATTCAGATTTCTTCTCATTGAACTTCTCATTCAGTTTTGAGAGCTCACTTTGTAGAAATGATATTTTTTCGGACTTCTGTGATACTTCAATCTACAAGAATCAGAAGTTACAACGTCTTTAGTTAATTAGTTTGTTTTAGCGAAGTTTTTACAAACAAAAAATTGAAGGTTTCTTTAGCGGATGAATTTTGCTAACCTGAAATTGTTCTATTTTAAAGTTCAAATCGCCAATAGTTGCCTCGACCTCTTTCAATTTAGCGTCCTTTGTTGTAATTAACGTATCACTGTCATCCACAAGAGTCTGTCTCGCGTCAAGCTCCCGTTGTAATTCAGCTATGCGCTCTGACGAATCGGCCAATTTCTTCTCGTAGTTTGTAATTTCCAGTGACATCATGGCAAATTGCCTCTTCTCCTGTTAAATTTGATTGGTAGTTCAGTATTAAATAATTAATATTACTACAATAAACATTAACCTGTTTAATATCAACATGATCATCTTTGAATCCCTTCAATTCTACTTCTAGTTCTTCGATGCGCCTCTTAAGTATTCGAGCTTCATCCTCCCGAATCTGACTCATGACTAATTTTTCGCCGAGTTGCTTCGATGATTCTTGAAAAGCCTAAAAGGACATAAAATACATTTTTTATATCGACGTAAATTAAGTCAAAAGTTAGACATATTTGTTTATACTTTGAGTTGGGTCTGATAATCAAAGTTAGATTCCTTGAGCCCCAAGTTTTCCTTGATGGAGGCTTGGAGATCTTTTTGAAGAGAACTTTCAAGCTTTTTGTACTTTTCAACGTCGTCTAATGCCTTGTCGAATTGTTGTTGAATTGTCGAAAGGTTCTGGCCTTTTGCACTGATTTTTGAGTTTTCGTACTGTAGCCTCTCGATCTCTTGAGATTTTTCCGTCACAGACTTCTTCAGCTTCAAAGCGACCTCCCTCAGCTAAATGAAAATCAAATAAACCTTTCGTTCTCTTATCTGACTGCAAAATTATTACACCGTTAAATCAATGAGTTGTGGTGCCATATATCTAACCAACAAGCGATTCTAAAATCAAAATAGATTCAAAACATAAACATACCTTTGCATATTTAACCTCCCACGCTTCATCGCCTCCACCGCCTTGTGTTGGCGTATTCGGCAAAGGTGTGCCTACATTTGCCGTTAAATACTGAACTTCTGCCGGAGTCGGAGTTACAGATTCTGGCGGACGGGTTAGAGGATTCAACGAATCGGAATCCTGATCATTATTGTCTTCAACCTGAACACTCCGTTTATCTGCCACTTCACCCATAGCTGAACCTAAAGAAAGATTGATACATTGATAGTGAACAAGATAGGCTTAATAATCAATTCCGATTATCTGACTATGATATACTAAAAAATCCGAACTATCCTAATATACTAATACGCTCAACAGATTACCATTAGAAATTACCAAACAAAACCAACCTTGAACTTTATCGCCCTTCTCTAGCTTCGAGTGTCAGTCTGTCAGTAGTATCCCTTGTCGCTTTCCTTCACGCCTCCAGTAGTTGAGGCTACGCCCTGGTATCAACGACGCAGATCCATCATCGCTTCCTACGGTATTCAATAAATGATACCTAAATACGTAATTGATTTCAAATCATGTTGACATTTCACGGTGTTTACTGCTAACCTTACCCAAAACCCAAGTCTTATGAAATAAACAGCTGATCACTGGACCACTATTCGCTATCGCTATTCCTTTTTTTTCCAAGGTTCTCTGATTCTGGGAAATTAACTAGGGTATTTCAGCGTAATTTAATTAAATATTTAGCAGCTGTCGCTGGCACACGCTACGCTAATTTACAAATGTACAATTATTGCCCTATTGCCGTATATTTACCGTGTTTGAGCAAACAGAAACGCGCTTTACCATCTCCTCCGCTTTAGGTCAAGTGACCGAAAAAAAGTTAAGGAACATCAATACGAAAATGTTGACAGTATTAAATTATGCTACAAAAAATAAAAATAAATATTGTTAAGTTAAAATAATTCAAAGAAAAGGTAAATTAGAACATTTCAAGCTTTCACCTGAGGCTCGATCTCTCAATGAATAATTTAATTTGACAAAAAAGGCCAATAATTAATTAGGTGTTTAACCCTTCCCTAATGGTCTCTTTTTGGCCAGAGACCTATACGGGCCGTCGTTGTCAACGGTGTTCTACCTCTACCTTGACATTGAGAGTGTCTATGTCAAATTGACAAAACCAATCATTCGTTATCGACATTAACCCAACAAATTTGTTTTCCGGCTTTTTTTTTTTCGTTGAAATGCCCTAAGCCTTTGTTTACATTTTTAATTTATTACGGCTGGGCATTTTCACATCAATGTGAAGTTACGGCTTACTAATTTTAACTGTATCCAAATCAATTAAAGTAGCTTAATTATAATTGTGATTAGATTAGGGCTATCAGAGGTCAAATTCCCTTGTTACTAGGTTCCACTTGGAGATTTATAGCGATTGCATGAGAAGGATTAACCTTACTTTTCCAATTCGGCTCCTACTCAATCCCAGCCAATTAATTCCTTCGCTTGTGCCGCCGGTTATAAGAGGAGCAGCTGTCAATATCATCAATCGTTCAAGTAATTGATCATAATTAATTAGAACACAACTTATTTAGTTCATATTCATAATTAATTTGCCTTATTTCAAAATGTTTAGAAAGTACAGTGCGTAGCATGCAGAGCCCAAGGACAGGAAACAGTGACACTTTGCTCTACCCTCCCATTGAGCCCTTCGCTTCCGGGAACCTCCCCGTCTCAAAGCTTCATTCCATTTACTACGAGCAGAGTGGAAACAAGGACGGAATTCCCGTTGTCTTTGTCCATGGGTAAGCAAGGTCAAAGGTCAACTTTTAAAGATTCGGTTCATATTCGTATTCGGTAGGCCTGGATTTGTGCTAGAGTAATGGGATGACGCTTGCGCAGAGCAGAGTGCAAAGTGAATGGCTAAACCCTGCGGAATTTTATGTAATTTCTATTTCAAATGCTTTTGTGTGCTCTAACTTTGCAAATAATTGAAAAAAAAAGTCAGAAAAGGAAGATACATCAACCGATGGCACTTAATTATTTAATTAAATAGCGGGCCAGGCGGTGGTACCGATGGAAGAGACCGGAGATACTTTGACCCCAAAGTATACCATACAATTTTGTTCGATCAGAGGGGTGCTGGAAAATCAACTCCTGCCTTTTGCTTAGAAGAAAATGACACTTGGTCACTTGTAGAAGATATGGAGAAGCTGAGGTAGTGTTACTTAGATAACTTTAACTGCATCCAAATTGTAATCAGAATTTTGCAACCGTTCTATACATTGATTATAATTTACTAGACAACACCTTGGAATTGAGAAATGGATCCTATTCGGAGGCAGCTGGGGGTCTACACTATCATTGGCTTACGCACAAACCCATATCAAGCGCGTCCTGGCCATGATTCTGCGCGGAATCTTTACCCTCCGTGACGAAGAAATCCGTTGGTTCTACCAAGAAGGAGCTTCATTCCTATACCCTGACATGTGGGACGAATATTTGAAACCAATCCCGGAAGTAAGTTTTAGAGGCTGTTGTTTTAAACAAAAAACGAACTAAATTATTCACTAATTAAATATGGTTTAAGGCTGAACGAAACGACCTTGTTTCGGCCTACCACAAGCGCCTAACCGGAAACAACGAGGAAGAGAAAATTGCCTGTGCCAGGGCATGGTCCAAGTGGGAAATGGCCACTTCACAGCTTTTTGTCAACCAAGAGAACTTGAAGAAGGCCACCGATGACACGTTTTCCTTGGCCTTTGCCCGTATTGAGTGCCATTATTTTATGAACAAAGGGTTTTTTAAGAGTCCGTCCCACCTCCTGGACAATGCCCATATCATCCATGACAGTGGCATCCCAGTGACCATTGTCCAAGGGCGATATGATGTCGTTTGTCCTGCCAAATCTGCTTGGGAGCTCTATAAGCGTCTTCCAAATGCCGAGTTTCACCTACTCGAGGACTGCGGACATTCTGCCAAAGAATACAGCATTACCGAGAAACTCGTCCAGGCTTGTGACAAATACAAGCACATTGTCAAGAAGTAATTGAAAATATTTGGATTTGGAAAAATAAATAACCTTCCAAAATTGCAAAAACTAAATTTTGATTTTCAATTCAACTTATTTTCTGAACCGTTCCAACCGGAAACAAAATTTCTACTTGACTTGCTAAAACTTGACGGCACATGTCCTTTCGAGTTTCAATAATTTCAGTTAAAAAGAGTTCATCTCCTTGCAACAACTATACTTCAATTCAAATTATTAGCTATTTGACGATCTGAACGATTACGCTTCATTAAAAGATGCACAAGTGTCCTAAAATTAACAGGTAGATGTTGGAATCAACAGATCAAAAGTTAAAAAACAACTTCTATGTAATTAGGTAATAACAATTAATTTACCTACCTTCGCATTCCCTGCGTTAAGTT
>VYYI01000229.1:0-39380 GCA_021029175.1 Bilobella aurantiaca | reverse complement strand
GCAGAAAACCCTGCTTCTGCTCGAAAAGTCCCTGCTCGCAGTGGAAACAGGAAAACTGCTCCCTGCGAGCAGAAAAAACTGCAGCAGGGACAGGCAGGGACTCGGTGGAAACGCAGCATTAGGCTTAATTATTCATGCACTGCTTTGTGCAAGAGGAAGATGCTTTTGGTTCTGAATAACGTAGGTGTGATAGGGCCTTTTGAGGATATCCTACTTTCACCAAATCCCCAGTATCTACACCAATGCATTTACAAAGGTTCAAAAAATCAAAATTTGTCAAAATAAAGTCCTCAAAATTTAATTCGAGAAACGCTTTGAAATTTGTATGAATTATTTTCAGTGTACAAAGTTTTCATGTTTATTTTCAGACTGATTTAAAAGGTTTGTTTTAAATTAATCATTTGGACCTCTTCGTTTCCGATTAAAAAAAATGCTTACCAAAATCTTGTCTAGTTAAATCCTGTTAAAAAATGTAAGTTTAAAAGCTTAAAAATTTGCATCTCTCAAATTTTCCTATTGAGTTGTCGTATTCTTTGAAGATCGAGCTTACGTTGAGTGTTTGATGTTTTCTAAAAGATTTCCCTTTCTTTGCAAAGTATGAATTGGATTAGCATACATTGACAATTCCAAAGAAGAACTGGCTCGTACTAGCTAAGTGAATGAGTGTGCTATTGCATGAGAGCATTTCTTGCATAACTGCAAGTGTAGCCTCCAACATATGCTCCAACATTTTAAAATCATATGCTCAACATTTTAAAGCTTCAGATGATTTAGTTGGGCCATCATCTCGTGATCGTGCCCTTACAAAGGCACGATGCCTCTCGTCTGACGATAATGAGTGTATTTCGTTAATGAGAAATTGACTTTTTTGGGACAAAGCACGTCCACGAAATTAGTCATCATTCCATATGACCCTCGTCGTCAGAAGAGCTTGTTTTAATGACGCTGGTACATTTTGAGCGCTTTGTCGTGGACGCTGACACTGGGGCGTTGTTTTTTTTATATAAATTAAATGTAAAGATTTGAGAGGTTGGGAGTGGTAGAATGGGTAAAGTAATTGGCCCAGCATTCTGTGCCAGAAGCTCTCAAGTGGATGAATTATATGTGGTTACTGCTATGTGCATTACACTTTTTAGAAAAGTCTTCCCTTGCCTTCCGCTTCTTCTTTTAAGTAGAGTAAATAGGCTCTCTGTCACTGTCTCATTTCACAGAAAATGTTTGTTGGAGAGTGGAAATAAAATTTATCCAATTGAGAAAATAAGGAGGAAGGCGGCTTGGAGAGGAAGCTTTTTTTTTTTTTTTTTTTTTTTAAAGTTAAAAAAGTTGTTTGAAGAGAATTTTTTTTTAGGTTGTGGTGATTCCATTAAAACTGACTCAAAACCCAACCATCTTTTTCTCCCTTCCTTCCGTTTCATTTAAACGACTCATTTAAACAAAAAGATTTTAGAGAAAGATGAAAGTAGCATTTTTCCAAGCATGAGCCTTAGTAGGAAAGTGTTAAAATTGTTAATGTTAAAATTGAGAATTGAAAATTGATTCTGGGGTACTGTGAGAAAGTTCTCTTATTATAATAATGGTTTGTAAGGAGCTAGAACTGCAAGAGTGAAATGAGGAAGCACAACCTCTGGAATTGTAGAGAATACTGGAGAAATATAAAACTATAAAAAATAAAATACTGGGTGGGAATGCTTTATGGACAGAATGAAGAAGAAAAACGAAATTGTTACGAAACTTGAGGACAATTTACGATGACGAGGTCGATTGAATTTGAGTTTTTTTTCTTGTAATTTATTGAAAGTGGAGCCTGCTTTTCCTATTTGAAATGGCCATTTTGAAACTGGCCTGGAAAAAGAGGGAATTTTGAATTTGGGGAGCTGAGGCAATAAGTAAAGCGATTCGGCAGTAGCTGGAAGCTGACAGATTAAATGGTTGTGAAGCTGGAGGCCTGGTCCCGGCAATTGGTTCATTTTCTGTCAAGGTGACTTTTGGCAATTTTATTAGACTGCTGCGCCGCCTCTAGCAGAAGCCTTTGTAGTGTAATAGTTGAATGTAAGGAATTAGTTCTGCTTCGTTTAAGCCTCCCCAATTTAGGCAATGAGAGTCAAGTGACCCAGGAGCCTATTTATACCCCATGCTGAGGCACAGACAAAATAGAGGTCTGCTCCATCGTCCTAGAAAAATACTACTAGAACAATTCTGGACAAAATTCCGAGGGAGCATTAGGAGAAAGTTAAAGTTAGAATGGCGGCGGTGCAATTTCCTGGAGGCTTTCGTCGCTCTCCCGCAGTGATGGAGTACAGAGCCTTTCAAAAAGGCTGATGCACTGAAAGTGAAGGTCTGTTTGAGCTACGATTATGAAAAGAAGTTTCATGTCGAACAGTATTTGCGCAGCGTTTCAAGCGATTCAAGAGAAACTTGAGCAGGATTTTTGAAATCTCTGATTTTGATGAGTGAGCTATTTGAGCAGTATTTAAACGCTTGAAGTGAATCGATGAGCAGCTTTGCAGTACTAAAAGCTAACTTTCAAATATAAGTGTTGTTAGGACAGTAGTTGACACTGTTTTTAACCGATTTTGAGCAGTTTGATAGTTTTTCAAGGGTTATGAAGAGATTCATCACACAGTTTGAGCAGTATTTTAGGTTTTCCTGTCCGGTGCGATTTTACAAAGGCAATATTATTGAAAGCAGTGCCGCTAACTTTTTCATATTGTTGTATATGTAATTTAAGATTTTGTTAGGAGAGCAGTTTTTGTGAAAGGCTCTGTACTTTCGGAGTAGGAAATGTGTGCCATTTGGCGGAAAGGTTTGAATTGTTGGAGAATGCATTTTGGCAGTGGAGAAAGTGTGGAGTTCCCCGTTCCTATCGACCCAACCAAACTGGATCGATACTGTGTCTTTTCCATGAGATTTTGGGGAATTCCAAAACGAAAAAAAAGTGAAAGTTGTGGGTTTTTTCTGTTAGTTTTGCAGTGGTGAAAAGTAGAGGAGAAGGAAGGGAAAAAAAGTTTTGGCCAAAAAGTTTTTGACGTTTCAAAATTCCCTCCTTGATTCGTCTGGGCAGGGAAGGTAATCGGGCGACTTTTATGAAGTCCCTCGTCGCCGTCGCCGAGAAGATGAGAGGTTAAAGCGATTTTTGATGTTTGCTTTTTTTTTTAGAAAAAGCGGATTGAAAGAATCAAATCCGCTTTGATTCCGTATTCCATCAAAAGTTTTCGTGACAGGGTTCAAATGTCGTGCCAACATTTTCTAAAAGTATTTGAAATGGTGAGAAAAGAAATGGAAGCAAGAGAATCGTGGTGATTTGTAAACTTAAATAATACATCGTGTTTCGTCGGGGAACAACGCTCGAATCATTTTATGAAGCAATTTTGATATGATTTTTGAAATAATAGGTTGAAAATGGGTTTTGAAAGATTCATTGACGAAGGTTCTTTTCATTGCCGATTACCTATTACACTGCTTAAAACAGATTACAAAAAAAATTATCATAATCAAAACCAAATAATTTTCTGCTTTCACCATGTGTGTGTGGGTATAATCAAGGACGAGGACGAGACTAATATGCTAAAGAAGTTTTATTTGTGGTATGTTCAAAATATACGACATTCAAAATTCTAAAACAGAAAATAAAAGTTTTTGAAGACATAAATCTAATTGTATGGATTCTAAATTGAGTATTATGTTAAAGTGTATTGAAGTAAAGTGAGTTTAGGTCGAATAAAAGTTTACAAAGGACCCTTTGAAATTGAATCATAATCTGCTTGTTCCGGTTTTGTGGAGATGACGAGATGAAGCTCAGGATAAGGCTACTTTTGAAAAATGTCTTGAGAAACGTTGTTTTTTTAGATTTAGAAAGAGAGCTTTTCAACTTTTTGAGTATAGTTTAAAAAGGGGTCTCATTAATTTCCCTTTTGAGAAGTATTTAGGCATAAATCTTTGGATCTTTTGAGCCCTTGACTCCACTTCTTCACTCACATTCTCCAGAAGTAGAGTTTGAATGGACTACTTAGGAGGAGTACTTGAGTAAGTAGTGAGTAAGTAGTGGAGTGTAGTGGAGGGCTTGGCTGTTCTGATTGACATTTGGAGTGAGAAGGTCAAAGGGTCATCTTTCCAGAAGCATCATCCCTTAAGCCCTTAAGGCCCCTCTCCTGGCTGCTGTTCCACATGAATGGAGATTGGGAGAAATATAAATCTGCCTAATGGACTTCAGTCGTAGGATTTGTCATCTTCAAAAGTTGTCTTAGATACGCCTATTCTCATCTGTTCAAATATGTTCAAATGAAAGACTTATAGAGGTTATTTTGAGCAAGGATGCTAGTATGCCACTCAACTCTGATTAAAATCATGCACATTCTCATTTTCTCTTAGCAAACGGGAAGCTGTAGTGATTTAAATCACAGTTCTGCAATCTCAAACATATACAACTGGATTTCTATATCTACATCTTTGATTGTCTCAAATCAGAGCGTAACAATATTTTGTGCAAACTGTAATCCATTTGATATAAAATTACACATATTTTCACGTATTGTATTGTAAGTTAAAAAAAAACTTAAATCTTGTACGATGTAGTATTTGTAGAACAAATGTGCATTATATTGGGAACTTTACTTTGGAGAAAAAGAGTGTTGGCTTGTACAGTTAACTAATTCTCTTTGTGTCTCGAGTGATTGTAATTTTTTAAAAAAATTATGATTTTTTGTCGAATATAGATTTGAACATAGTGGATTTTGAGGTTGAGGATTCAGCATTGAGGGTTTTAGAATTTATTATTTTAGGATTTCAGGGTTGAGAGCTTGGAGGAGTTGAGGTTTTTAGAATTTAAGTGTCAGTAATCGACTAAAGCCGAGTAGTTCATTTTGGAGCGGCGCAGACTTGGCTCCTTGCGGTTGATGCGAGGGAAGGTGACAGTTGGCGTGACCTGGAGCGCCAGCACGACATGACATGGCCACATTGCTCTGGACAGGAGATTAAGTTACTTTTGGACATAAGCAGGGCATGATGCAGTGGCTGTAGTGTGCTGGAAGGCTGGAGAGTGCTGGAATTCGTGGAAGATGTAGTGCCATGACCTTAGATTTGGTTAATTAAGAGAGGCTTCCTCCCAAGGGAGACTTCCCGGAGGAAGGCTGGAATTGATATTGTTTAGACGTATTCTGGGTAGTTGGAGACGTGAGCGTGACGGAGCAGGACTCTTTCTTTAAAGTTGACTCCTACAATTACTCTCTTCCTTGGATGACTGTTGGGCTCCTTGTCGAGTCAAGTCGCGGCGCAGACCTCCGACGTCCTAACTTAGGATTAGGATTCCTAACTTTAATTGAGCTTGGCAGGGAGAAGGGAGATCGAGTGCGTGCAGCGGCGCTTTCTCCACTTTCCCCTCCAACTTTTTTTTAGAACAAAAGAATTTCAATTGGATTTTTTTGATGCACCGAAAAATGTCATCCTCACTCAGAGCCTAACTGACTGGAAGAATTTGTTAATGAAGACAGAAAAAAGACAGAAATCTCTTGAATAAAAATATAAAGTAGAAATCACTTACTCGTTTAAAAAGAAGATTTTTTTAAAACTGGTAGGTAGTAAGCAAAGCTAATCTCTGGAATTAACGGTTTTTGTTGCAAAAAAAAGTTGAGATAAAGTATTGTTTTTTTAAATGTTCGAATTTTCAATGCATTTTATTAAATTTTTTTTTTGCTTTCAAGGAAGATATTGCAAAAACTTAGAGTAATTAATTAAATACAAAATTTTAGGATTTCTGTTTTAAAATTTTGAAGTGGAGCGGGAAGTGAAAATGGACCGCAAATGCTGAGACCATTGTTTTGCGAAAGGAGGAAGGGGAACTTTGTGGTTTTTGAATAACTCTGCGGTTTCTTTTCGCAGTATTTTGCTTACAACAACTTTTCAGAAAAGTCACGGCACAAAGGAAGTTTTAAAACCCGAAGTTTGAAAAGACGATATTTTTTAAAACCACAAAAAGGTCGGGAAAAGACGCTCTACGTTTTTAGGTACAAGGAAACTTTCCCTTCCTTCCTGTTCTTTAACCTTTACTTAACACTTTCTTGTCTTTTAAGCAAATTCAAGCAAAAAGCAACGCAAAAAAAAAGTAAAGTAGTAATATTTTTTAATATGAAAAGAAAAACTGCATTAAGTGTTATTGTATTTAAAGTATTTTCAAATTTGCGTTGATTCGAAATAGTCAAATCATCCCCCGAAGTTAACTGCAATGAAAAATGAAACTGAAAACTTTTGCAATATAATATAACCGAACACTGTGTTCTATGTTTGTGTTTACATCATAATAAAACAAAATTGTATAATTGAGTAGCTAATTTAATTTTAAACTATATTTGTCCGTAAGGCAAAATAATGGTTGAGTGACTTTGCAAAAAAAAGAATTGAAAACACAAAATTGCATAAAACTAAAATTGGTATTATTTTAATGTCAACCCGTCCAACCGTGACACTTGTCCTAATTTGACATATTTGTATAATTTGATAATGATAATGCAAAAACTTGATGTGTGAATTTTGTGGAATTATTTTAGATTTGTGTTGCTTTCTTAGATTTGATTTCTAGCGAAGAAATGAATTAATGCTTATTTTATTACTTTTTTTTTCTTGAAAATTTCAAATTCTGTTTCTTCAACAGATTCATTTGAATCGTGCAAAGCTAATTACTTGAAATCTGAACTGTGAAAACAGGAGGTAAATATTTTTGGAATTAAGTTTTTGAATTTTACGAATTTAAGGTTGAAAATTTGTCATTTTAGGCAGTATGGCTTGAATGAGAGTGAATTGAGGGAATAACGTTTGACCTTTGGCTTTTTTCTTTCCTGGAGAAAAGGGGTGGGGAGGGGATGAGGAGCACTTTATCATTTTCCTTTACTTTCCCTATTGTTCCATTTGTGGAGACTTGTGAATTCCATACAGTTCCTGGAGGATCCTGGAGACTTCCATGGAAAATTCGTTTCTGGAGAATTCCATACGGTTCCTGGAGGAAGGGATTTGTAGGCTCTAATCTTCCCTTTCAGAGATCACATTTTATCATTCACAGAATTTTCTTTTCTCAAATCTCAACAAAGATCTCTCGACGTTTTTGGCAGAAGACTTTGTGGGCTCCTTAAGGGCTCTTAGCACGTTCCCTTCACTTTCATTAGGCCTCGATTTATGGGCCTGATCTTGTCATCAGCCCGCACCACACTTCTCAAGGGCTTGGAGACCCTTCGAAATCTTAAATTAAATCAAGTCTCTTTTAAAATCTGAAATTTCGTTAAGATCGAGAAGAGAAGGAAAAAGTTTGCTCCAGAAATGATGCTGTTTTGATCTTGGAAGTTTAAGATGCATAAAAGTTATTAGCATCATAAAACGATGAAAAGAAGAGCGTAAATAAAGATGAAAATTTAAGTGACAGTAATTGTGACGTCAAGTCATTAAGCCATCCTGTCACCGTTCACCTACCTATCCTGGACTTTCAAAATTTTGGGTGGAAAAGATGGGGGAGGGGGAATTAAAGCAGTAATTAAACTTGACGGGAATCAAATTTCTGGAGAACACGCGCATAAAGCTGATGTTTTCAGTTTTATGATAATCAAGTTCCTGGAAATTGGTCCAGATTTTTTAGAAAACAGGACTGTAAACACTGCTTTTATGAGCAAGGTTTTACGACACAGTAACTTGCGTTAGCACTTGCGTTAAGGAAGCACTTAACGCAAGTTGTTCAATATTTGCTGTAAACCATTGTGCTAATTGGTTCGCTCAAACAAGGCTATCTAATATCTAAAAAGTCTTGGAAATAATATTTCACAAATTATTATTTGATTATGCGAGAGATATTTTAGGTTGAGTTGAGAGCAAATAGGAGCCAGTTACCGTAAATATTCTGGTAGTGAAGCCGTATTCTACATAAGGCTTTTTAAGGGCGCTTATTTTCTGCTGAAAATTTTAGAAATTGAGCGGTAAATTTTTAATCTAGAGCATCAAGCGTATCCGGTTGGGAGAAAGTGGGTTTTTGATCTCTTCATCATTGACGAAGCGTAGTGTTCACTTTATGGTCTTTGAAGGAAGTTATAAACTCCAGGAGGATGTTACGGTGGAATATTGATTAGGGCAGCGATTCTAAGCGTCTAGCAGCGATTCTAAGCGTCTAGCAGCGATTCGGCAAGCATCTAGCAGCGATTCTAGAGGTCCCTTTTCCTTTGATCTAAACAGCCTAAGAGCGGCGGCAGGAGTGAAAATGTGAAGTGTCAAAACCAGATGCTCCCTCTATACGTAACACTCAATTTAGATCAAATTTGAGGGCCGGGATTTTTTTTAAATTCAAATTTGACAGAATGTCAAGTCTAGAACATTAGATTTCGAAAACTTTAAACTGGTTTTAAAAAAGAAGTAGGCCACTCAAAATTGGGTACTTTTACCGGCAATTTTCAAATTGGCAACATCTCCAATCTCCACTCCACTCAACATTCATTCCTTTCTGGAAGTTTTTGTGTACGGGGACTCAATTTCGAGTGGTCGGGTGGTAATTCGGAGTTTTACAGTACTTGTACCATGCGGGAATGTTCCGGCTGGGCAAATTTTCAATTGAGATGGAAATCTACCCGGGAAGCGGAAACTGTTTTTCTTATTAAGCCGGCGGGAGCCGCTAGATTTTGTTTTGCAAATGACATTTGCATAATTTAAAAAAAAACTCTGTTCTGAGCAGCAGGGTTTTTGGCAAAGAACAGAAATTAGAGAATGCGAGAAGAGAAGTAAAAAAAGAAAAAAAAAGTGCTGAAAAAGGAAAAATGAGTAGATTTTTTGGAAATTGGAGAGTTCTCTCTTCGAGGACATTTTGATTTCAAGTGAGTGGAAATGGTTTGAAAAAGGGATTTAAAAACAACGTTCACTTGAAAAGTAGAATTCCAATTTTCGTGTAGTGGTTTTTTGAAAGGCTCTGTATATTTAGCGACTGGAGTCGTTTTGGCAGGGGACTTTATGGTGTCTACACACTGTAAAAGTCGCTAGTTTAATTTAGTCGGTTGTAAAAATGTAGGGCGCTGGAAGTGAAAGGGAGGAGAAAGCACTTTACTTTCGTAATATTAACGTATATTACGACGCTTTACTTCACTACCTTTATATTTCCTAGTTGGCTTCACTACCTCTATATTTCCTAAACTTTACTTTGCTATATTACTTTTTCGGCTGAGTGAGAACGAGGTGCTAAAAATAATTAATTGTTTTTCTCGGCACTGGAGTTCAGTGAGGCAATGATTTTTCCCAAAACTGGATTTTTTTAGTGCAGAGTAATAAAATGAGTTCATTCGAATCTTTTTTAGAATCTGCAAACAACCTTTGAACATAGTCATTCAGCTTTTTTTCTTCTTCGTAAAAGCCGTACTTTCTATCTGATCCTAATCCTAGGACGGCTTGTTAGGCTATAAAAGTACGGTTCGGTCCGGTTTCGGATTTTTAGCGAGAATATTTAAGTGGTAGATACACGGTAATCCTAATAACCAAAAAATTATAAATCCATTTTAACTAATTTCCTACACTCTAAATTTTGTATATCCAAGTAGAAAATTGTAAAGTTGGAAAAAGAAAGTTACTTTTAGAAAATATGATTAAGTTTTTGAGAAAAGTGTTTTTGAAGTGCTTAGTTACTAAAGTGGTTAGTAAGTAATTTGTGACTGTTCTGTTGTTGTAGGCTTGTTACGAGCTGGAGCGCTGTTTGAAGGAGGATCCGTATCCGTCGCTGATGAAATGCGGTCGGTCGAGCCGCTCTGTATCAGTCGTAAGTTCTCCGTCCTTCGTTAGTCATGAGTCGTCCGTCCGTGACCGTGGGCGTGACTCCTCCTCCCCGGGCAAGCTGAGCAGTGACGACGACATGGAGGGCCTCAGTCGCCGCTCCCTCCTCCTCGCCAAACGGAGTCGAAGCCCCTCCCCCGCCGACCACGCCCACCACGACTACCTCTGCGACAAAAGTCGGCGCAACTGCTTCCTCGACCTCAGTGACAGCAACGACTCGCTAGATGCTCTCAGCTCGGGTGGCTCCTCCCCTTCCGCCACCGACTCAGGCGGAAGCCCTACCGACCTCCCGCCCCACCTCTCCCACTCCTACCACCACCAGCTCATTCTAGCCGGTGGAGTCAACGTCATGCTCCACCCAGTGAGGAGGAAGCGAGACCCCCTCGGCCACCACCCCACGACCTTCCTCTTTCACCGCCCCCCGGCCCTCATCCTCTCTTCCAATAGTAATGGTCTCAATTCGGAGGCGGAGCTTGGAGGCAGCACCGGAACGAAGTCCTCCTCCTCCTCTGCCTCCTCCTGCTCCTCCGTGGGCTCGATCGGGCGGGCCAAGGTGTCGAGCCGTAAGAGTCAAGCCCTGAGTGTCTCCCCCAGTCATCTCAATAGTCAACCAGTAGTAGTCGCCACGGCGGTAGTGGGGCCGGAAGGAGGTGGGGCAAATGGAGGCGAAGACGGTGGGGCCGAGAAGCGGCGCAACCATCGATGCATGTACCCGGGATGTAAGAAAATGTATACCAAGAGCTCACATCTCAAGGCGCACGAGCGAACGCACACTGGTAAGGGCTCTGATTTTTTCAATGTTCACACTTCTATATTCTACTTTTTTGTATAAATCTTATATTCATAGCATTACTACTTATAATACGAGTAGATCATGAAATGTGTAATGTGAGTGAGATATGTATGCAGCTAAGAATAGCCAAATAAGCCCGTCCTTAGGACATGAGGACCATGAAATTAGAATATGAAACCTCCTGTTCTAGGACGGTCTTCCTTGCCTTATTTCTATTCTCAAATGTCATAATCATTTCGTTTTTGTTGATTTTCTCTGTACAATTCTAACTAAAATCACCGAATCACAGTGAAAACCTATTTTTAATAACTGAAAACATCATCTTAAGTTAATTAATTTAGTTTTGAGACTTAATTTTACACTATTTTGACTGATACATTACTGAGCTGTTCTTTTCATTTCAAACGAGTTGAAAAATGCGGCTTTAACTGATCCAATGGATTGTGTTGTTTAGAAATGTTTGTTTTGTTGAAATTACCATCGTTGAGTTTGAGATTGCCTATTTCATAAATCGTTTTTTAAATGATCATTTCCTGCTGTAACTTGGTTTTGTGAGTAAGTGGAGCATGTAAGGTTGTTTGCGTATTCGTGTCATTTGCTGTTGTGCTACATTAGAGAAATTGCATTTGAGGAGGTATAATGCTCAAGGTGGTGAATTAGAATATTCATGAAGGGAAAATCCCAATGTGTCACAGTTGGAAGGAGGGAGAGATTCCAGGAAGGATTTCTGGAAGTGCCTGGAGCCTCCAGCGCACCATGGCTGGAGAGGCTGGAGAATTATGACATTTTGAATATTCCAAGGAGCATGCATGCGTGCAATTTCCCAACAGAACAACACTGTTTGTTTTCTTCCCTGAGAGCGAGTGATCGCAGGAAGTGCAGCGATAGATGGGTAGCTGTCACAGCGGAGGACCGAGAACCGATTTGTCAGGGAAATGGGCGGGAAATTTTGAAATTTCAAAAACAAGGGCACTCATAAATCCCAAGGGAGAGATAAGGGTCACTTTGTCAAATGACCTCGGGTCAAATATGTCAGAGAGTGATGATGCGTCGTTAAGAAACAACATTGAGTGAGTTTCAAATGTAACAATATCCTAAAACAAATTCAAAAAAGTTTAGAATAATCTCGTAACGCTGATTTAAAAATAATTCTGGATAATGAGAGATGCGTGAAAAAAATGGGTTTGATTAAATTTTACATTTGTTTATTGAGTGCTCTAGTGTTTTACAAAAAAATACAAAACTACAAAAAAGTGGTAGTACAATGTTACACCTAATATCTACTGAAACAACTTATTTACCGCTTTTAATTTAAGGAATAAAGTTTTTCATGCTATTCTATTCTAAAAAAAAAGAATACAGATGCTGCCAGTAGTATAGAGCAGTCGCCAAAAGTGTCAATGTAGCGGTAGGCTATGCGTTGTCTTTCCAATCACGGCCAATCCAATGCAAATTACGAGCACTAGTATCGTTCTAATATAATGAAAAGTTTTATAAAAGTTTTTTTTATTTTATAAAAAAATTTTTGATTTTTTTTTCCAATAGTTGTAAATGAATAACCTTAATTTAAGGTTTTTGTTTAATACCTTAATTTTAACCTTAATTATTACGGTTTTAAATTGAAGTTTAACTATTTTAGATTATGGATTAGGGTTTACCCTCCAACGACGTACTTGGCGTTCCGCTTGAGCCACGTATTCTGGTTATGTGGTGGAATAAACGTGTAGCTCTCCGTGGTGATCAACATATCTGCTTTCTATCTTGTACTATCTCCTATGTTAAGGATATCTTGATTAATTTTCCGTCTAGAATTTCGATTCAATACTTGAGCCCCTACTGAAATGTGGTCAGAAACAAAACTCTAAAGTATAAACTGACAGAATCCGAAAGTTGGAATGCATCCTTAAACTTGAAAAACTTGAAATTGAAACTTGATGAGAAGGCAATTAGAGGTCAAGTCCCCAGGAGTGTACAAAATGCGGTTTAGCTCTAATGCAAAAATTTGTAAATTGTTAGTTAAACTAAAATAAAGAAAATGGCTAGGCCTGACTCAAATTCAAGGGACAAACTTTCCTTTTAATTTAATACTAAAACGGTACAAAATGTTTAATGACTACATTCCATGGATGAGAGAAATTTTAATGTCGCCCTCACGCTCGGCTCGTAACCGAGTTTTTATTACCACAAGTACCGAAATTTTACGTAAATCCTAAAACTTAAAGTACACTTAAACTTTAAACGAATACTTAAACTTTATAATCCTATCTTTAACAGTTTATTAATAAACTCATCATTTGATCTAAACAACAATATAAACATATCAGTAGTCTCAGCATTTCATCTCTGAATCTTAAACTGTCTATTCCTTGTTTTTGTATTAAAAAAAGAACTCATTCTTATAATATTAAAAACGGAGGTTTCTTATCGTGAGTGCGTACGGTTTTCAGTTACTCTTCGTCCTAGGAAGGGCGTGTTATGCTATTTTTCAAACTACTTTTATTTTGAGATTTGTCATCTTAAATGCTAAAGTTGAGACATTTTACATTTTCCCCAAAGGAGCTGGAGTGTGAAAAGTAAAAAAAAACGCACTGTACATTTTGGACGCGTGGCGTGACTGGTACGACCACTGTAACTTGACCTTGCTGTTGCTCCTTCGTATAGGGCTCCCTGCCTGGAAGAAAGGGCTTGCTTAAGGTGTGGCCTAATGCAGAAAATGTAAATTAAGAACCGTCTGCATCATGGCCTCAGGGCATTAGTGTAAATTTTTAATTAGCGCTCCCTCGCCAAGGTTTTGAATTTTAGACTTGAATTATGATAATGATGGAGCTTCACAAAATCTGTGGGAGAACAATAGTCCTCTAAATTGGAGATGCACCACAATGGAAAGTAAACAGAGCCCTGCGCCACTCTTTTTTACTTGTTAATTATCACTGTCAACTTTCCGGGCCGCTTCCGACTCGCCAACACGAACTGGAAGACAATGAACAACTCTTTTTAATGGCACACTTTTTTTAAAAGTTAAAACTGGAAACTGGAATTAACTAAAACGAGAGAGAGCCTTGTCAAGGACAATTATTGAAAGGAAATTAGAGAGTTCTGGGCCGCCTTAATTTTGAGAGAGAGGGACAAAAGTTAGCACTGCAAACTTTAGAGTCCTGCTAATTAACTTTAATTAATGTCCTTTTTCTTTAAAGGATCAAAGGGAGTGGAGCTCTGCCCTAAAGCTTTCGACCCTCTCAAAGTGCTAACGACGTTTTTGTTATAAAAAAAAATCGTTTTTTGTAAAAAAAAAAAACAAGACACAAAGCCAGTTAAGCTTTTGATCTTAAGTACCTATCAAAAATGGGCAATGTTTTTAAAGAAAAAAGTTTGTCAAGAGGTCTTCGGGTGACTTGAAATTTGATGAAGGGGCGGGAGGGTTGAAACGGCTTTCATTGACGGGGCAATGTGCGACTAATGGGTACTTGAACGCTAAGGGAGTAATTAATGCTGCTGGGAAGGAGGTTCATTTGAGTGCAAATGGAGCACATTTGATTTTAAATGAAGAAGTTAAGTGAGAAAGGGGCGGGGGGACTTAAGTGTTTAACTTTCAAAGGGCATTAATTTTGGCGGTCGTTGCCTTCCCAAGTGGGCGCATACCTCCAAAATTACCTTGTCAAGGTGGCCTCAAGTTTCGACAATTAAAAAAAAGTTAAAAAGTTAAAATTAAGGGAGACAGCGGCGAAAGTACATTTGAAAACGATTTTAATGAACTTTTATTTTAGAGACAACGGGAAGTACGCTCTACCTAAAATTTTTAGAAGCGTTTTGAGCGCTGTTAATCGCTTTGTTAGCAAAATGCAACTTTTTCTAATTGGCATAAAATCCTAATTGCAACTTCCTCCTGTGTAGTTTAAGTACGCAGAGTGCTGCGCGAAGGTTGTAAAATGAGAAATGTAACAGCTGGATTTCGTGGATGGGGCAATAAAAGTTCATAAGCAAATCCACACTAATCGACATTTAATAACCGCAAACCGCAATATGCTAATTTTATTGCAGAATTTGCAAATCCTTCGAATTTTTGATATTTTTGCATTAACAATGGGTTTTAATTTTGGCTTTTTTCCTTTTCTCGCTCCAACTCTTACAAGATTAGGAAGGAGTTTTCAAGGCGTGCGAATTTTTGAAAAGCAATTTGAAAAATTGTTGTGAATTGCAAAATTTTAAACGATTTGGCAATTTTTTTTGGAAGGTTTTTGCCTGATTCCCAGAAGGCATGTGGAAAAATTTTGGCAAAGCAAATAGGAGATTTTGGAGAATAAATGGAGGGGAAGTTTGGAAAGTGGGGCAACGTGAAACCTGCTAGAGCGCTTTTAATGATAACCATTATAGATAGGGGAAGAGAGATGCTCTACCAGAATTTTAGAATTCTAGAAAACCGGATTTTAGAATTCTAAAATAGAGTTAGATAGGTTTAGACGAATCGGAAATTGAGTCATTTCGAGGGCTCGGAGCCAATGTCCCTCGTTTCTCTGCTTGAGCTTTTAGTTTATTTTCCCATTTCCATGTCCTTTTGCACAAAATTTTAGGCTAAACTTTCCGCTTCCGGTGGAGCTTCTCCATTATATCTATGCTTCAGAGTCCCTTTATTTGACCTTTGACCCTTTCTCATACATTCTCAATTTACCCCATAAGCCCCTCGAATTGGACAAAATTGGAGACGACCGCATACCGGGTCGAGAAAATTACTTTATTTCAATTCGAAACTACTTTTTTTTTAGGATTTACATCTCTTGCTTCTAAAGCCTTTAGGATCAATGGAATTTAAATTTGGGGTAAAATGAGACCAGCTTTAGCTTATTTTCTATTTTTTTTTTTAGAATGGAGGAATAAAAGTGTATCGAATTGGCTTTCTTAAAGATTTCTTTTTAGAAAATTGGGATTTTTAAGGCGAAATGGAAAAGAGCTTTTTTAATATGCTCTAAAAGGATCTCCAAAGATCAAATGCCTTCCTTCCGGCTTTTTTGTTCTAAATTGCACTTAAAATTATTCAATTTTTCTTGTTCGAAATAGGAGGAAAACAGGATGAGAGATATTATTCTAAACTTTCCCTATCTCTCTTGTACTGTTTTAAAAATGATTGAATGAATTTTTGTAAGAGATCGTAGAACGTTATTTTTAGAGTTCTGCTTCCGCGACCTAATCACATGGCTGGGTAGACTAAAAACCTAGAAACTTTTTTGGCAAATGCAATTTCGAAAAAGGCGCCTGGGTTCGGGGCTGTTTCCTGAGAAAGTAATTATTTTAAGACGGCGGCGCAGGATGCTATTTGCAATTTTTGGACGCATCTGTTTTTGCTCGATAGCTAGCAGTCGGAAAGTTTTTAGTTTTGAAAACGTGATGTTTAAAAATGAATATTTAAGGGGCACAACGCCCCCTACTTACTACACTCTAACTTACTACCGTTAAACTATCCCATTAATTTTCTATTAAGCAAAACAGAGTGGAAATGGCCCAGAAGTGACAAAATTGCATAAAAGGCGTTAATAATTAGGAGAACATTGTTTAGAAGCGCGTGCGCCACAGTCGTGCTGTAATTTCTCGCCAGGATCGTAATTTGCACAATTAATCACGCATCCTGTAAAAATTTATTTTTAGCACATTTCACTGCGAGCTTAGGCCTAACGTTTTGCAGAATTGTTAAAAAAAGTGTGCACTTAAAGGGTTTCATAGATGATGTAATGACTTGAAATCTTTAAGATAGGCCATTGACCTCTAAACTAGTTTTGTTTGACAATAATATGAGACATTTCGAGAATGTAAAAACAAAACGTTTTTTTTCTTAATTTTTGTCAAAATTCAATTTATTTGAAAAGCACAAGTCGAAAATCAGGACAAGGCATGTTTTAAGAAAAGAAGAGGTCATTGACCTCTGAACTACTAAGCTCCTAAAGTAAGGTCGAAGTTTTTGGGCGAATAGCTTGTAGGCGACTAGAGTATTCTCCATTTCTTAAAAAAACGAACTCTTAACCTTAAAGTCGAGGTCAGCCTCAAAATGTAGTTTTATATAACTGCGTGGCCAATTTAGAAGAGGTCATTGACCTCTGAATGGATTCTGACCAGCCAATTGAACTAACCGAAATAGGAAATTCAATATTCAGCTCTGCGATTAAGAGAGAGAAGTAGGGCGTTTCAAAATTGAAAATTGCAAAAGCACGTGGAGGTAGAGATTTTATTTTTCATTGGAGCATTGTGCGCCACCTCCGCAATTTTGCACACTAACTTCAGACTGTATTGCATAATCGCACTGTGTAGGACGCTGTTTTAGACTCTGAATAGATGCTCTCTTCAATGCCAAATGTACAGGTGTGTAAAGATGTAATCAAACGCCTGGACACGTTCTGAAATTGGAGATGGAGGTGTGCGCGGCAAATGGAGATTTTTCCAGACTTTCATTTAATTGCGCCTTCGAACAATAGGATTTGGGACAACAATGGGAGGTCTCTATTCTATTAATAGATTCCTTACTCCTCAACAATGGGGGTGGGGGTGGGGTGGGAGTGCGCTATTGAGTTAATGAGGATGAGCATGGTTGCTGAACTCGGAGGAGATAAATAAATTCCATTGAAAGTGAGGTTCATAACGAGCGTACATCTTAAAAAATACAATGGAGCTCAGGCGGAAGTTTTTTTTTTGCCGCGCAAACTTCTTTTGCAGAGTCTGAGCCGAGGAATTCCCAAAGAAGGATTTTGAGGAGTAGAGTTGCTCCGGGATTTGGATTATTTACGTCCTATTTCCATGGGATCAAATAAATGAGCATAATTGTTCCATCCGGTGGAACTGCTTTTGGGGGGGGGGGGGGGGGGGGGGGGGGGGCGGATTTATTTGAATTTAGGAACATGTACCGTGTGCATCAGTAGAAAATGGCGGGGAATTCATATTGAAAAATTGAAAACTAAAAGCCACATCAAACCAAATCCTCATGATGACTTTATGCTCATTTCCACCATTTTGAAAACTGCCGAAACTGAAATTACAAGCGTGAAATGTACACAGGGTATATTTAGCCACATAATTGAAATACAGAGTTATTACGAATTTTTGTTATACCTTTTTGTTTCCACGCAATTTTTGTAGGCGTTGGCGTTTGTGACTTAGGAAGTGACAATTCTTTTCCTGTTTTTTTAGACTTGTTTTCGTTCTCAGCCTTTTCTTCTGAAAGGCTCTGTATGATTCTGATTGGACGAATGAGCAATTATGTGTAGCATTTGCGAGAAGGGATTGGAGGAGGCTTAGAGAGATGAGATTAGTGCGCGTGTGTGGGATTAGGAATTCTTGTGAGCATTTACATTTTTAAATTCCGTGCGTAAGTAGATACAGAGTGTGTACAGAGTGCAGCAGGGAAATTGCTGTTGGAGATTGATGGATTGATTGGGCATTTGTGTTGGCAATTGTTTTTTGTGGTGAGGCCCACCGCATGTGGCTCAAAGCGTTTGATGAGCGTGAAATGCGTGAAGGAATGGACTTGATTTTATTTTATTTTGTGATTATAAGCATGATTGGACGGAAATAAGTGCTTAGGGGCCCTTCAGGCAGCTGCTAGGTGTTTGGCAAGCAACTGATAAATTTTTATGAAAGATGTAAAAATTTTGATTTAACAGATGCCTTTATAATTCAAAATTTTGTTGCCGTTTCTTTCAAACTTGGAACCATTGTGCACTGTAACTTAAGTTGCAGGCCAAACATGCCCGTCTTAAAACGCGATGGAGGAATATGTAAATAATATAAAAATTACGCCCGTTTTTTTGAAATTGACTACATTTGACAAAAAAAAGGTGACCTAATTTGTTTTAATTGATGAGCGAAATGCCGGGTGATCAAGTTCAAATTGAACGATTGAGAATTTATTCTAAAAAAGAAGTAGAACGCCTTTAGTTAAGGTTGTATTTTAAAATGGGAAAATCAATCAAGCTAATGATAGGTACAGTGCTTCCCAAGTAAAACGATACACCCCAAATGAGTCGTTACTGGAGATTTTTAAAAAATTGTAAACAATGGAGGGTTTTTTAGTTTGTTTTGAGATTTTTTCCCAAGGTATTGAGCTTTTTAACTCTCGATTCCATATTTTTCTTACTAATTTACCTCCATGGTTTTGGCATAAACAAAAATTTTATTATTACGGTGTATTGTTTTAAATGGGAAGCACTGTATATTTTAGCTGTAGCATGCAAAATGATTGTGGTTAAATGCCCTGTTTTTGTGGGAAAGTTCATGGTAAGAATTGAATTGATTTTATGGATCTTACAAATTCATATTGATTTCCGTCTGTTCTTGTAGACGGGCTAATAACTTTCAAAATTGATTTTTGAAAAGGAAAAAAGGAAAGTTGAACCCTTGCGAAAAGTCCTGTCTGTACATTTTGATTTTTGAAAGAGGTGGAAGGTGCCTTTTTGAAAGGTTTGGTTTTTTAAATTCTAAATGCCTTCCGTTATTCTCCTCCTTCCTTTTGACAGGTTGACTCTCGGAAGTGATAAAGATTTTCACTACAAAGGAAATTCTGTCAGATCTCCCTTCCTGATCCTCCTTTCAAAAATCAAGATTTTTTAAATGGAGAATTTTTGGCGGTATTTGCGCGAAAAAAATGGTTTTTATCGTTGCATTGAAAAGGCGGAAATTTTGAACCGCAGAGACTTGTCTGGGATTGAGAAAAGGAGAAAGTTTAGGCTCTTTTAGAAAAATGACCATTTTTTAAAGTTTGGCTTTTTTAGAAAACGAGCATTTTTTTAAAGTAAGGCTCCCTTAACAAAAGCTTCCTTTGACCATCATTTTGGCTCCTGATCACAGTGACAGTACGACAAGGTGTCTTCCCAATTTCCTTCCAAATCATTTCTTGCCAACAATTGAAAATGAGGGTGGGGAGAAGGGGATAGCTCTTTTTGGAAAAAAAATTGTGACCTGTCCCAAATCATGTTTTTTTTCTCTCTTCAATTCCTGTGCCAAAAGTTTTTTTTTCAAATTATTTTTCTTTTGAATTTTGGCGGGAAGTGCGGCCAAGACGTTTCTCATGTGCACCCTTTTGTGTTGGAAGGGTTTTTCCAGAGGACAATACGGCTCTGTTGGCTCGCGTCGTCAAGAGGGCGGTTCAATTGAATTTTTGTGCTCCGTTGTCTCCTAAAATCGAAAAATACGAAAATTGACGCCTTTTCTTCTTTCTTTTCATCTTTTCCAGCATTTTCTCTGAAAGCATATTTTGTGCTGGAAAATATTTTGGCAAGGGAAAGGGAGAGTCGGGTGAATTTTGGGTTTGACCCGCCGCGGGCGACGGCATTTTTGGACGTTTGAGTGAAAAGGAAAATTAAAGCCTTTCCGCACATAAACAAATATTGGTTTAATTCGATTTCCGCCTTGCAGCAAAATTATTCTTTTCAATTATTGCAAATACGCTGCAAAGCCGCTGGGCACAGAGACCAGGGCTCTGCTCCTTGTAATTATAATTTGGATCATCTCATTATTCGAGTTTGGCTGATTATAATAATTAAGAATTTCCGGGTTATTTAGACTAGATTTTTTAAATTATTAAATTTTTAAAAAATGGATTTAATAGTACAGAAACCTACCAAGAATTTTTCTATAAAAATTGATTAATACCATTTTATAAAGGAGTTATACTAATTTTGGAGTGGCGTAGTCTAAAACTTGTATTTGATTTAATAAAAAACGTTAAGTTCAAACTATTTCGAATCGTTTAAAGAAAGACCTCTTTGGAGCGCTGATGATTTAAATCGATTAAAATCATTTTGAAGATATTTTGCGAAATGGACTGATAAGAGTTGAATGGAAGGAAACTAGCGATGGCTCTCCATTATGGCGGCTCAAAGTTAGAAGGCGCGGAAGTATGAAATTTCCTCTAAGGAAGTGGGAAGGAGCATTATGTTGCCCAAGTGAGGAAGCGTAGTTGGGCATTTTTATGTTGTAAGGAGCATAGTTGGGCATTTTTTATGTTGAGAGGGCCATGATCAGTTGAGTGGAAGGAAGAGAGATCATTACCATTTACTTTCATCATTACTTTCCCAATGTCTCCGAAGAGAAGCATTGAGCATTCTGCTTTCTCCACCATTTTGGATTTAGAAAAGAGAAAGGATTGTAAAATGGCTACAGGTGCAGTGGCGGCTCCATGTCTAAAAGCCCCATTTCCGCCACTGCTCCCGCCCAAAATCAATCCCTTAAAATGCTTCTCATCTCCTCGCAATCTATCTTGACTCCAACTCTTCCAGCACGGTGCGCCGCCTTCCAATGTCGTAAAAGGAAATGGGCCTGAGGGGCATAAATCAATTGGAAACCAATAAATGAGCTTTCCAAATTCCGCTTCTCCGTATAATTTTAGCGCAGATTAAAGAATGGCGACATTTTAGGAAAAGGCGACGTTTTAGAAAAAAAACGACATCTTAGAGAAAGACGTTTTAGGGAAAAGGGCTATTTTAGAAATGGCGCTAAATCTGAGATACGTTGTTTCCAATTACGCAAAGGCATAAATATGAGAGTTGTCTTTTTAAAATAAAAAGGAAGAGATTTGAGTGCAGTGGTGCTGCAAGGAAGCGGCGCAGCGCTCAAGGTCTGCTAGCGCTCCTTCCAGCACTAGCTGATGCTTTGAGCTGTAATTTGCATAAGGGAAGTGGTGGGAAGCAGCTTTTGTCTTAAAAGGGCTCTCGCGGGATTCAAACCAAGGAATCCGCCAAAAGTTTGAATAGGAGACAAAGAGAAAGACATTAATGATAATAGGGTCTTATCCTTTAAGCGCATTAAGGGAACCATTTCATTACAAATTTCGAGCCTCAGCCAAGAACTTGTTCCATTTTGTCGACCGTCCAATTTTGTTTTAAAAAATAAAGTTTTCAAAACCTTGGGCCAGGGATGAAATCTGGAAATATAGGACGGAGCTGGAGAATCCGGTACAGAGAGATTCGAAATAAACTGCATAACTATTTAAGATTAAAACATTTTCATTGTCAAGTTCCAGTGCTCGCAATTTAGAAATCTATTGAAACGCACTGTATACAATTAGAATGCATCACATCATAACATTACACTGGGATAGAGGCAAAGTCAAGCTTAGAAGATATCATTTTTCGTGTGGTCATCTTGAAACAGATTTTGCACAGATCAGCACATATTTTTTGTAAGAAAATTGAAGGGGCATTTTGAAAAATAAACTTAGGTATTGAAGATGTACATTTGCTATGATTAGCAGATCATTACAACATTTTGAAAATCGATTATTTTAAAATGTTCATTTTGAGAGAACGAACTAAATGAATTATTCGAGCTGTGTACTTTTGAAGTAGAATAATGTTAAGTACTATTAAGTATTTGAAGTTTTGTTTTTAGAGTTGAGCACCGCTCGCTGTGAGTAATGAGCATAGTTGTTCTACTTTAGTTTCTTTGTTCTAAACGAATTTTGAACAAATGAAGTCAATGGTCTTTATCGTAAGTTAGCGTTTTCTAAAGGAACTTGACTTTCCTTTGTCGCTCTTTGACATTGCTCTGTTTTCTTGTTTGAAAATACTACTTTAATTTAAGATAGCAAGTTCATCATTAAATTCAATTGGGAAAAGTCCTTTTGTTGGAGACTCAAGAGGAAGACTTTTGTTCCTAATTAAATTGAAATTAAATTAAAGGACTTGAAAAGGCATCTAAGAAACTCACTGTACATCTTTGAAAATGTACCAAGACAACTTTTAAGAACTTTTAATTAGTCTGAACACCATTTTCTCGTTTGTGGAATTTGTGTGTAGAACATATATTTTCAAGACAAGATAGAGATTAGTTAAGTTGTGTATTTTTTAAATTTTCAAAATAAAATTTCTTTGGGTTGTTTAAACTTTTTCGAAATTGAATTTGTTTTTTACATTTTTTTTTAATTTTCAGGAGAGAAGCCCTACAAGTGCATGTGGGAAGGTTGTGAATGGAGATTCGCTCGATCGGATGAGCTAACGAGACACTACCGGAAGCACACGGGTGCCAAACCGTTCAAGTGTGTTCACTGTGATCGCTGTTTCTCAAGGTCGGATCACTTGGCCCTTCATATGAAGCGACACCAGTAAAGGGAACAGGGGTCCCTTGACCTCTTTCCAAGGGAGCTCCAGCCTCTTAAAAAACTCCACCACTTCCGCCGCGCACACCTACTCAAATCTCAACCACACTCCGCCGCCGCCAGCGTTCAGTTCCGACCGAAAAACAAGGCTCTGTAAATTAAGTTTTTTAATTGTAAACTTAAGTTTGACCGACTTGAGTTAACAAATCATGTTCTGTTATTTAGAAAATGTTCATTTTTAGAATGGTGATGATGCCATTGGTTGAAGTGAGGTCAAAAGGTCAAATTTAGAGAAAAAGGTTACTAAGAGGCCAGGGCTTGAAGGATAAGTGAGAGTGTGTGCTTGAGTTTAATTTTTGAATTTAGCGCATCTGTTCTCTGTAATTTAATTGGCTGAGGAGACCCAGACGTTGTCTTAAATGTGGTTCGTTTCGTAATGGGTCAGGGGGAATTGAGTTAAGGACAAAATGCAGCAGCGCTGTTACGTAATTGCATTTAAAGTTTAATTTTAAAGCAAAGTGACCTTCGTTCCTCATTCGAAGTTAAAGTGACACGGGGGCGCATAATTCTAAACTCAATTAGGCTTCCAAACTGTCAGAAGAGAAAAAAACGGGCAAACCTACACTTACTTCATTATAATCTTAAGGACCTTGTGCCATAAACAGACTTTAATTTTAACAGCTCCATTAACTTTTAAGTTTAAAAAAAACTTTAAACTTAAACAAGTAACAAAAAGCAGTCAAAACATGATTTCAGTTAAAACAGAAAATGGGTCAATTTAAACCAGAAAAAATTTAAAGTGTTCAACCTAAAACGGGTAGTAATTGTTGTTCTATAGAAATTTTTTTCTTGCAGAAGAGTTGCGAAAAAATGTTGATAAAAGATGAGGTCGCTTTGAGGCAATGATGTCATGCTTATGCAAATTAGGGTGACAACATTCCATGTTGACCTTGTGGCAATACCATAAAAGGAGAAAGGGTCAAAGTTTAACGCGTGTTTAAAAAAAAAGTTAAACAATTTAGGCAAGATGAGGAAAAAAAATATATAGAGACGTTGAGTCATGCGCCGTCGTCATTGTCTCTCTCAAAATGTGAATGGCATATTTTCGTTCTATTTGTGACAGACGATTGTTTGAGAATTGATTGATTGAATGAGTCATATCTTCAGAAGTTGTTTGTTTACAAAAAGGCATTGTTCTAAAAAAAATTGTTTAGAAAGAGTTTTCATTTTTAAAAAAGGCGCCATTTTTTTATTTGACCATGTTGACCGTTCCTTCTGCTCTTCACTGCCAGTGCCTCTCGAGCAGAGAGCACTTTTGATTTTGCAGATTTTTTTAAAAGTAGTAGTTAACAGCAGTATAAAGCCTAAGAGTGGGGAAGTAGTAGTTTAGATTTAGAACAAAACTTAAAAAAAGTTGATAATAATTAAAAAATGAGATTTCAAATGGAACAATAAATAGTCGCTTGGGGTGCATGTTCGTGTTTAAAAGTATCGCTTTTCTTGAGAAAATGCTAAATTTTGAAAATTTGGCTTCTAAACTTGAATTCATTAGCGTTTTCTCTAAATAATTAATATGCGGGGAGCATAATTTTGGCAAATTTTGAGCACGAGTGTTCATAAATCAAATTTCCTGTGTGACTCGAGAACGAGCTACAACGTTTCGAGGCAGGCGGGAGAGGCGCGTAATTTTAAATTCTGATTTGAATCTTAAAATGTGTCTACTTGAGAATGATTGAATGTGTGTCAAGGGTCATTTCATGCGGTATAACTTCCTAATATAAAACGCACGTTTGTTGCTGGAGCTCTTATCATGTGCATCGCCATGCATTGTTAAGGACCCACCAGGATTGGTCAGTTCAAAGACAAATTTGGGCAAAATTGCGGTAGTAGACACCCACAAAATTCAAACAAATTTATGAAAAAAAAAACATAAGTTCGGGTTTTTTGAAAAATAAATTTACCTTTTTTTACCCCACTAACCGCAAACACTACACCTCAGGGCTATGGCTTCGGGAAATATAAGATCAATTTGTACCCGCCCCATTTTGAATATTAATTTTAATTTATTTCTATTTGACAAACGTTCTCTTATTTTCCTTTCAAGTTTTTTTTTCATGCTCTTGAAATTCTTCCCCAATTCTCCCCATGGACTTCGAAATCTGTGAAATGGACCAACCCTGCTAAAGTACTTCGCGTGAATGAGTGTTGCATAACAATAGGTATGAATGGACTTCATGCTAATATTTCATAAGATCCCAAACGTGCAGTTCTAGTAATAGAAACCCCGTAATTTATGAGCATTATTTTGATTCTCAAAAAATGGCGGGAGAAACATGATACAATCAATTTCAAACTGATGGATTGCGAAGGGGGAGTAGCTTAATTCCAAAATACTGGACAGGAGAGGGCCATGCTTGCTTCAGCGCGCGTTTGTTCGAAAAGGCGATTTAAACCTTGTAAGCATTTAATTTACCTGCTTTTTGGCTTTTTCAAGTGTTAAGTTTAAGCGTTTTAGGCTTTCTACATACAAGAATTGCGCATTACAAAACAATCCATTCCCAATTTTTCCAAAGTTCCTAAATAAAATGGCGCGCGCGGAGGGTCAATCTCGTTGTTGTTTGTTGTTGCTAGGCTACTAAGACGTTAGGCACTAAATTTAAATTTCTAGGACAATATATCTAGTAGAGCGCCTGGGATCCCGGGAAGTTGGACCGAGTCATGAGAGCCAATGAGATCTCGCCATTTTGGTTCGAAATCGTTAAAAGTTCATTTTACCCCATAAAAGTTTACTTTGCCCCAAAAAAGTTCTTTTCTTGGAGAGTTAATTAGAGAGCGGTTTACGGGGGTTTCATGATAAAAGTACCGAGCGCCAAAGCTTAAAATCTCATCGATCAATAAAATCGCTTTCGATATAACGTTTTCCTTCAGATTGCTAAAAGACCTAAAAATGAGAAAGGCGGGCCATTTGAAATGTCAAATGCTATTTTAATGGACAATCGAAAAAGTAGTGGTAGGAGATAATGGCCCAAGTTTCGTGGGGGAGGGGGTCATTAAGACAAGAGGNCTATTTTAATGGACAATCGAAAAAGTAGTGGTAGGAGATAATGGCCCAAGTTTCGTGGGGGAGGGGGTCATTAAGACAAGAGGGGTTTAGGAATGGCGTGAATTTAGTCGAAACCGAGCGACTTTTAGTAAAGAAAGTAAAAAAAAATAGTTCCGAAAATTTCCGCTGTACAGATATTTTATTTTGAAAAAGCCCGCTAAATTTATACTGTTAGTTAGTTAAAATTTAAATATTAGTTACAAACACAGAAGCATTTGTATAGTTCGTCTGCTCAGGATTTTTATGCATAAGCAAAACCACCGATCTTACAACCAGTCAGTCAAACCGAAATTACATTTTATTACACAGAATAGTAACTACTACAATTTAAATTTCCCGCTTTTATTTGCCAAAGCAAATAAAAAAAAACAGATCTCGCAAAATGCCCCCGTTTTTCTGTTATCCTTCCACGCTCAGATTTAGATTTTACTTTATTAATCCTGCGCTAAAATAGTGTAAATAAAAGTGAAAAGAGTTATAAAAAAAAAGAGACTTGCAGAAAATGATCTCTGGGGGAGATCAAAATGGGGTCTCACTTCTCCAAATTGCTTCTTTTTTTTAAAAAGGAGGAATTTTAGAAAAAGTTTTGAAAAAAAAACATGATTTCTGGTGCTCTTGGTGTCGTCTTTTGGGGTTATAACGAGATACGAGAGAGGGATTTCGAAATGTTAAAATATCCTTTAGAACAAAAAAAAAAGTTTTTTGAAAATGACTTTTGAGAGAAGAAAGCTTTCTCCTATTTTTGTCTCTGCTTTTCAATCGGGCGAAAAAAGCGTCAGAAAAAAATCATTGATTGATTCTGTACAGAAAGCATTTAGAAGAAGAGAGAAAAATGTAATTAAAAGTCTTTTTCAATTTTAATCAATTCCTCTGTTTCAAAAAAAAATCATTTTTTGAAAAATGGCTCTTGGTGTTGTCGTGGGTTTTAGGCCTTATAGTTGAACTGTTAAAATTCTTAGTAAGTAAGTTAAGTTTACAATCGCTTTCTGTGAAGAGCGCTAAATTTTAAAAATATGATAATGTACCTTATTTATTACAGTGGATGACTGGGCTTTAGGGAGTGTGACTTGCAAGCAAAAAAATAAAAAAATTCAAAAATGTAGTTACTGGGTTAGAAAGTAGACAATTTTAGATAACTAAAAAAATCATGTTTAAGAACTACTGCTGACAGCCGACATTAAAAAAAAAAACAATTTATGAGAACAGGCATGCATATGCATAATGATTTGCATTATTCAATTACTGTATGATGACACGCGCAATAAAAATAAGATGAAAAACAAAAGGAACAAAAGCTGGTTTTAATAAATAATAAAAGCTCTCAAAATTTTAATTAGTTTTGGGTACTTTATTTCATCACCATTTTACACCTGCTAGAAAACACTTTAGCACACCCTAACATCCATCAATAATTTTTGTTAAGAATTTTTAGATTTCCGCAGTTTTCGCTTTATTTCATGTCGAATTGTCGAATTGTCACTTGCAATTATTAACACACAAAATCTTAACTATGAGTCAAAGAGACAGTTTTGCTATTTTCTGATAACAGTTATTGATGTTTTATTTTGTATACAATTTTACATTATTTGAACATACAATTTTTTCATTTAGGATTATGGTAATCTTTTAATTAAAAAATTTGCCAAAACTAAAATTTGAAACGTTTGAGCATTATGTAGGGTCTCTTTCGCAGGTAATTCGAATTCAGAAAAAAAATTGTGGGATCGTGAGAAAATGTGAATTTACTGTATTTTTTTTTAAATTGGTCGTTTATGTCCGAAATTTCGAAGATTCTCCACAATTGGTAGTTAGTCATCATTAAATTTTAAACTAAAAGAAGTTGGAGCCCTTAGAAGGCCCATGTTCCTATGTCATTGGTCATTGTAAAAGAAAATTGGACGTTTGTGAGTTGGTCCCTTGAGACTTAAAAAGAGAATTGTCGTAGAGGGTTTGGTCTACTTATTTTGCTGAGTCAACAGTCTTTTAGGATGAAGGCACTTAGGAGGAAAATCAAATTTAAGTAACTGCCTGGTTAAGTCTCCAAAAATCTACCTTCGCTTCCTGGACAATACTCGAATTTGGCTTCAGAAAAGGAAGATAAAACGTCGGAAAATTATGAAAAGTTTTTTTAGCGGATGATATCTCACGCTCTTTTGACAACTAAACTTTCTTCTTTTTTTGCCCCACTTACCTAGCCTCGCAATGACAGGAGCAGAAGAAAGCCCGGAAGTTTTGAAAGAATTCAATTAATTGTTGCCAAGGTGCGTTGGAGAAACGGGGGACTAAAGGCAGGAAGCCGCCGTGCGCCGTGCTCAGCCACGGTGAGCTCGTGAAAATGAGGTCCTGAAAACAATGCTTTCACTTTTGCCGCCTCAACCTTCATAATAGAGAAAGTCGATTTGTTAAGACTTTTTTCCCCTCAAGTTTAGGAAAAAACTTTAAAAACAAAAACAAAAGAATAATACCCGAGTTTGCGAAATAGCTGAAACAAAATTATAATATTATAAGCAAAATGAGAAATAAGTTATGAAAATTTGGTTTAATTGCGAACAATTCATACCCACTAACCACTACCTCTTAATGTTCTAGATTTGAATACAATGTACCCCATGGTTTGAGAATAGTAAATTTTTTGAACTTGTTCAAAGTTTTACAAACTGCGTTTTCTAAAGAAATTAAAAATACACCCACGGCTCTGGATTATGTTTGAGATTGAAGCTCATTGTTTAAGATCTTTTTTTCAAATAGGAAACGAGAAAATATTGCCCACATACAGGTTGTTTTAAAAAATAAGTGCCAAGCAGCTTTTAAAAATTGATTCATTCTTACTTGAAGCAGTGGCTATCAATTAGAATTGCAAAAAGTAGTTCCGATAAAAGTTTTGGACACTTCAAAATTATCGAACAAAAATAAAATGATTTTTTAAAGAAAATACATGGTTTTCTATGGATTTGTGCATTTGGGAGAAAGTCATCGGATGAGAGAAAGTTTGAGTCATTGTTTCTAATGACACAAAGGAGAAAGTGCACAAAGTTTTTAGAAGTTATAAACTTCTATTGTAACGAATTATCTCTTGTTATATCCCCAGTAGATACTATCTATAACCTAAACTATCTTGGCTGGATAGTTAAAGTAGCTTGATAATTTGATGAGTTTAGTTCCGTCTCCATGGCTACGTTACTAATGAGAGAACTGAAACAATAGAGATGATATTATCTTCCAAGGATCTTTCTTGTCATTACGATCTCACTCCGCCCGGCGCTGCGGCGGGTGTGAATTGGACCAAAGAAATCAATAGCACCACGACAGCCCCCCCCCCCCCCCCCCTTCACCGCTGCAAGCGGAAAAAATGAAAATGGAACTTTCTCCAGGGTAAATCGCTGGAATGCTCCACTTTTCCAGGATATCACAATCGAGCAGGCATGACTCCAGTGGAGCAGAAATCCTCAGCTGGGACGGTTCTTAGATGCTTGGAAATCGTCGAGTCCGTCATTAGACCCCTCATATCGGTCGAGTTAGGTTTTAAAGGCTGACACCGAAGAATGCTAAATCCGCACATTATAAAACCGAGCCATACAAAATTAATTCAAAATTTCTCCAAAATTTAGAAAAAAAACAATATTTTTTTATTTTAGAAATGCAAAAACATCCATGGCTAATTTTAATAAACCACACTTTCACACTACCGCAAAATTTTGCCAATTTATGAGTCCTGCAAAAAAAAATACCAAAAGCCAACTTTGACACTTACAAAAAGAATTACAAAATTTAGCCAAATTATAAAAACCCTATAAAAATTTCTTTTACCAATTTTTGAAGTTTACAATGGAATTTCGTAGAATTGGATTTTCGTTCTGAGCGAACCCCATTATTTTGAAGAACATTACTCCACCATTTATTGCTCTTTTCGTTCTACTCCGTAAATGACCTAAAATACTCCTATTACAGGCATTTGGAGTGATCTTACAAACATGCAAACAAGCATTTTGCGTCAATCTATATGCAATCGAAATGTTCTAAAGAAAAACATTTCATTTTCAGAATCTTACAACACTGCCTTTCAAGCTACGATTTTCTAAAATAAACATGTTCTATTTATTTGCCGATTTTCTGAATCTCATTCTTCAACTCTTCAGGTTCGAGGATGTAAAAATTTAAACGCTTGCTCAACGTCCAATTCACTGAAAAACACTTTAAAACATAAAACCTAAAACAGCCTAAACTAATTCTAAAACATTTGACTTAATTTTTGATGAAATAGGATATATGAAATAGAAATAATTTACAAATCAACTTGTTCCATAACAGGCTTGTTTGGCTTATAAGCTTACCAGTAAAGAATAAAGTCTTGCTACAAAAATCACTTATTTTGAAAGTTTTGCAGCGCAAGCAGAATTTAAAAAAGAGAAAGAAGCGTATAGTCATTGTCTGTCTTGAATTGAGTAAGATTAGTACTCCGTAATGGATGTTACTCTGAGCCGAAGAGGGTTCTTTTTCTTGTTTAGAAAATCGTGTTCCTTTTAGAACAGACTCTGTTTAAGAAAGCTGCAACAAAACCCCACTTGACTTTGTTGTCTGTCTAGAACGAAAGCGCGTAGGAAGGGATTTGAGAGCTTTTGTTTTGAAGCGCAAGCACCATCAAATAAACACTTTCCAAATACAAAGCAGAATACACAAACGTCCTCCTAAAAGCATTTCTCAAAAGCAGAATCGAAGGGATCGAAGGGAATGTTAGACAAGACACATTTTTAGAACAGGCTTTTTCTAAAAAAAAAAGATTGGAGAAAGTTTGGTTGTATAGGCTTCCAAAGCCTTCTCCCTAATGCTCGACAAGGGAAATTTGAATTCTTGCACGCTTTCTTTTGAAAAGCGATCTGGCAGAAGCGATTTTGAACTTGAAAAGTGATCTTCCTGAGAATTTGAATTTCCCAGACTTTGAGTCGCAGGGGGCTCGAGTTCAAGGTCCGAATTTTTATCCCGTGTGAAATTGTGGGCTATGATTTCTTTTTTGAATCTCGTGTTTCAAAGGACCCATGAGATCTGCGGTCCTTCAAGTCTGTTTGATTTCGAATCTTTGGCGGTAGTGCGGGAGCCAATCAGCGCATAGCATTTCTCTTGATTTAGCTCTTGGCAAGGGCCAATCAGCGTCGAGGCTTTCCTGGGCCTGGAGGGAAGAGAGTGAAAGTAAATATTAAGGGCGGAGAGAAAGGATTGGAATTGGCAAATGACTTTCTCCATTTGTTTCACTCAAGATACACATCTTTTAGCTTAATAACTAGCACTTCAGGGAAGGCGGAAAAGTTCAAATCTTCCCTCACTTTCACTTTTATCTTCCTTCGTTGTCATGGGAACCGATTCATTGGCATGGCAACTCAGAGAAAGTGGAGAAAGCGCATTATGCGAATAAGAGAAAGTTTTGGCTCTCTCAAACTCTAGCTTTAGAACATCCTGCATCCACAACGGACATAGCAAAAAGATATACTCGTTTTAAAAAATGAAAAACAAATATCAGCAGACATTGAAAATCCATATTTAAAAAAGAAAACTTATTTTGAAAAAAACTTACCTCGAAGCTTGAACTTTTAAACGCTTTTTAAAATAATCCATTCAATATGCATTGGTATTAAGTAGTATCAAAATTTTCAACGTTTTTGATGGAATTTAAGAAAAAAAAATTGGAAAATTATCATTACGTATCTAGTTTCATTTAACATTTTATCACAATATTTACAAAAAAAAGATGTATGACGAAGAAATGATGCAAACGGAGTGTAAAGAAGGGTGAAGTTGACATAATAAAAGAGAAAAATAGGTTTGTAACGCTTATTTTGACGGAAGTTGTTTGTTTCGCAGAATTGTTTGAGCTTGAGCGCTTTTAAGGAGGTGAAAGCAGGTTTCCAGCGATTGGAGCCAAGTTTGATAAGGAACATTTTCACGCCTGGAGAAAGCAGAGTGCGGTAAGTTTCTACCTTTCCAGGAATCGTTGAACAAAGGATTCTAATCTACAACAGTAGAGCGGCATTCCTCCCTATTATTACCCGCTTACGCCCAACAGAATTCCATTGTAGAGGGAAAAGTAGGGTAAATGGGGCATTCCTGACCTTTGACCTTTCTGCCTTCAAGGCCCTTTTGTTATTTAATGGCACATTCTTGACACTTGACCTTTCCATTTTGAAGGCCCTTAGGAAAATGAGGCAATGGAGTTGAGACTTATTGCCAAACGACTCCTGTTTTTTAATGATTTCCGGCCTCTTTTGCGCAAAATATTTTGCAACCTATTTTTAAAAATTTCACAAATTTTAGGTAGCTTTTAGAGCAACATTCTCCTGAAACCAATTTCCGGGACCGTTTCAAGTGATGATAAATTGCTTAATGAAATTTTAATGAACCGAAACTTTTCTAATAACTTTTGGGCCTAATGAATAGCCCAAAATGAAATGAGCCCTTAATAGAGAAAACTGAAACAAAATTGCATTTTGAAGGGCTCATTCAAGAGGGGGAAATGATAACCGTTAATGGCGGAAACTTGAACAGGAGTGTTTAAGCCTAAAATTTAGCTGTCCCTTTCCCTAGGCAAATTACCCTAGGTTAACTACCAAACTTTCTCAGCGCCAAGTACCCTCTCAAGTCCTCACCAGTTATTGTCATATTATCGTACTTTAGTAGCATCTACATTGGCTCGCTACTTACAAAAGGCCTTGTATTTTTTTCCAATATCGTGATTGATGGAATGGTTTTCAGGTTCAATCCTTCTTTCTGCCTAAGTCGGGCTTGTTTGGTTTATAATAAGATTATTGTTAAAAACATTTAAATTATATTGAAAAATGCGGGAAAATTGGTTAAAATTATGTTGTAAAAGGTGACGAGCCGTTGGCATTAAAAATTAATAAGCCTACTAAAAATAGTGTTCAAGCAGCGATTTTGACGTCCATTCAAGGTGCATTTACACTTTCACAATCGCTTTCATCGCACCGTTCAAATTAGGCGAAACCGCCTTCAAAGTGTCACCATTAGATGAAAACCTGGCATCAGCGTCGATTTTGAAGGCACGAAATGCCAATTTTTGACACCTCCGAAAACGCCAATAATCTTCTCTTCGACAAATTCGTCTCATAAATTTGACAATCTTTTATTAAGTTTTAAACCGCCGATTTACATTATTGCTGCGGCGCAAATGGAGTGAAGGCCGAAGGCAATCCTTTGTGCCTCAAATCTTGACAGTCTTGTAAAACGGTGAGCTAACAGAGCATTTTCTAAACAACAGCTAACAGAACGTTTTTCTAAACAATACTAGTTAGGAACAAGCACACTTGGGCGCTAAGTTTGAACTGTAGCGGGCGTCCATTGTTGGTAATGGCGGATCATCAGCAACCTTAATTTCAGGAGTTGAGGGTCCACTGGGCCCAGGACCAGAATCTGCGTCCAGTGTAGTCTTAATGTTCAGATTAGAAACGCTGATTGACCCTTGAGTTGACCCGGGGCATTGACCTCCGAGGTCACTGACCACTGACCCTTGCCCAATGCAACCCGATGGAATGGTAAAGTAGAGTAAAACACCGAAGAAGAGAGTTGCACCGAGGACGATGTACAGCGCGTGCAAGACCTTCCCAAGGGAAATGTTGGTTGCCTCCACCTTTTTGGACAGCTCGGCATTCTAAAAAAAATTACTAAATTCTAAGAAAAGCACTGTATTTTCCCCGAAATTAAAAAATAATGCCAAACCTGATGCTGTAGATCGGAAAGACCCTTTCGCATCACCTCTACGTCAACGGTAACTAAATTGGCTCCAGAGGGCGCTGCGGCTGTGCGTGGTGCAGGATTAGGAGCGACTCGAGCCGTAACGGCGCAGCGAATTCGAGCGCTAAAAATTTGATTTCCGCTCCGCTCAATCGTGTTCTAGGGAAATATACCTGTTACCTTCTCTGCGCAGGCGCACATGATTCTGGTTCTGACCACCTTACCTTCCAGATTGAATTGAGCCGCGCAAAGTCCTCGCCACCCGAGTCGCTATCATCGGCTCCTAGGTCACGGGCCAGCTCTTGCGGTAGAATGGCTGACTGGATTTGGAAGCGATGTTGTCGCACATCAATAGCGCCGAGGGCTGCGACACTCGACGACGCCTCAGAGGACCCGTTCACAATTCCGATGGACGGATACACTCGGTAGGACTCGGGCGAAGTCGTCTTGATCTGTCCAGGTAATTACAAGCAAAAATTAAAAAAAAAACTAAAATATTTGAAAACTAGAACTGGCTTATTAACAATCAACTAATTTAAACATTAAATTCTTTACTTTCTCCTGATTTGCTAAAGAAAAACGCCAATTAAACATTAAAAAATATACAAAAAATTGAATTCATAATTTGTTGTATTTTTGTCAACCCTTTGTCAACCATGAAACGAAGTGTCATTCAGGGTCTAGAATCTTTCGCTTACCTTAAAAATGACCATGTCTTGCGTTAAATTTCTAATGTCAATTCTTCCAGCCTCCTCTTCTCCGTTCCATTCAAAGTTAATGACTTCGCTAGTTTCGATGAGGATGCGGCTTGAGGGCGTGGCTAGTGAAACGTACAGGTAAAAGTTAATTGACTCCGTCAAATACTAGGTTAAGGCGTAGGCCTATAAAGTGCTAAAAATGTGGAGGAGTTCTTACGCGCATGACTCGGTAGCATGGGCGAAGCGTCGCCGGCAGAGGGCGGGGACACGTGATTTCGGTGACGCATCCTATTAGGAGGGGGCGGGGACACGGGTGGCCAGTTGTCGTTCCTTGGACGATCCACGACTTCTACGACATCGAGCGAACGCATATCAGTTGTGCCATCCCGATCTGTAAATTGAACCTGGAAGGGTTAAAAAAGCCATGGGTTACATTAGGGTTACATTTCCAGTAGCCTACGGTTCTCTGTGATTTCGATATGATGTCGGGGGATAAGGGCATGACTGCTCATAGCTCAAGAACCTTTCGTATTCTAAACAGTCACCGCCACAGATCAAAAAGCTATTACAAAAATTAGTGCAAAGCGTTTACAATTTAAGCTTTGCTTTGTTACATTTAATTTGAATTAATTTGTTGCTATGGGCAACCGTAATCCGTACTGTTCTCACCTTTCCTTTTCGGCCCTTCCCCTCTGGACTAGAATCTTCACTTGACGAAAGGTTATTATTGATTGACAGCGTCTTCAGCGAAGATTTTCGCTTTTGGTTCACCTTTGCACAAATTAAAAAATGTATTCAAAAAATCTTATATTTACAAGACAAGTGTCAGTCTTTTTGGAGGGTTATATTTTTCCGTTGTTTCGTTTCATATGAAATTGTATCTGAAGATGATATTGAACCATTTTTAAGTGTTAGTTTCCACTATTTTTATAGCGACTGGTTAATTAAGTAAAGACGGATGGTTTAATTATTTCATGTTAATTGAAAACTGACCTGAACTTTGACCTCATGTTCGAAGGAGTACTCATAGGAGTCCTTGCCACCCCAATCGACTAATTGATTGTCCAGGTCAACATAGTCGGACATCATCTTCTTGTCCACGAATTTGATTCTGTCTACGGACTTCTTGTCCAGCAGAGCCTTGATGATTGTCCAGGCGGCTGGAAAATGAACAGGGAAAAGGAACAATATGAACAGAAAATGAACACATTTCTGACTGAAAATGAATGTTCACCGACTCTCAAAGGCACTTACATTTGAGTATCCACGGCATGTCGTAAATGAGTAGCCAATTGACTAGGTAAGGGTAGTACTCCTTCAGAATCATAATTAAGTACTTGATGAAGTCCATGTCCATGTTGCTCCAGCCTGAGTCTTTCATGTCAAAAATTAACGTAATTTGGTCACTTTTTGTCAACCTGTAAAACATGAACATGTGTTCATTACCAATTGTCATCAAATTGACGATATATGGATTTACTGGAGAAAGGTAACATGGGAATCAAGTAACTGGAATTCGAAAAGGAGCAGGCCGTGATCGATATGGAACATTTTCAGAAACATGGGTATTCGTAGAGCATATGTTGCAACATTTTACGATGCAAAAAAAAGTTAATACTGAACTTACTGAACTGTTGCAAACTTATGCAAGAGTTGGAAGGCATTAAGGCAAATGTTTGTTAGTAATTGAAAAAAAGTAAGGAAATGTAGGAAGCGTGAAAAGGAGAAATTAGGCTGAAACATGAGCATGAACAAAATTAGGCTGTAACATGGAATTAGCATGAAATATGAAACCGTGGAAATGTGTTATTAGCAAAATAATGGAGCGCTGCGGCGGCGGCGGAGGTTTTTTTGACATTTGCGGAAATGTTTTTTCTTCCTAGAGTTAACTCGAAATGTTGAAAAATGAATTTTCACCTTGGAGGGATATCCTCCTCATTAAGGGAAAGTTTGGAGAAAGCATTTTCACAAACTTTTTTCAAGTTTTTCAAACAACTTTTTTTAGTTAGTTATAGCCTCCTTTTAGTTGACAAAGAAGGTGGAAAGACGCTCCGTGGTTTTTGGTTACGGTGACGTGAAAGCACTCAATCAAGAATCTCATTTTCAAAACGAAAGTTCTCAAATGGAGATGGATGCGCGGCGTGCGAGGTGACATTTAAAATTTAAAAAAGGTGGGTATTTCAACCTAATATTTGATTTAGTGAGCTTTTTAAAAAAAAAGTTAGAGCCAAAGAACAACAAGTTTGTTGCACCAATTGTAAATAATGGTCTAAAATATTCCACTTTCACGCCACTCAGAAAAAAGTTGTGAAAACACCTTTACATGTAATCTTGAATTTGGTTTTTCCATTATTTGAAGGCTAGCTATTGAGAAATTAATTTGAACTAGTTTTAATACTTCCTAAAACATTTTAGTCGACTACATAGGCTTAAATATTTGGTCTACCAAAATAAGAAATATCAAATTCTAGTATTAAAAAAAATTCTTAGTGGCGTAAACGCTAGACATTTTTAGGTTGACCTTTGGTGACCTTAGGGGGTCAAACCATTCCAAATTTTGAAAATCGTAAGTTCGAAATCGTATTATTGTTTCTGCTACTTTCGTCAAATGTAACCGGCCTGACTTTCACTGGCAATTTTGTGCCCTAATATCCTTTAAATAGGTTACAAGTACTGTTTCATTAAAACTAGGTTTATTCTGATGCTAAATTGGCAAAAACTTCATTGACCTTGCCTTAACCTTAAGGGCTTTTTTGTAGGGCTGAAATTTTTAGGTGATTTACGAAAATGAGAGCAGATTTGTTTTTGATGGTAAGGGTCCTGCTGCTGGAGTTTTGAACGGATCAACTTTTTAAGTTTAAAAAAATGATGGATTAATTATTTGTTTTATTACCGCTCGGCGCGTTCAAACCAGTAGACAATGAACCTTTTGACCTCTTCCATGTCATTGACCCCTTTGTTGTGTGTCTTGGCCTTGAAAATAAGCAAGTCCTTCCCCCATTTGTCCTTGTTCCTTATAAAGAGCGTTCCCTTCTCAATCATCCCTTGAGAGATGTTCTTGTGATCCAGATCTTTTTTAAAACAAAAAATCCATTCTTTCAAGCAAAAAATCCATTAGCGCTCAAAACATTGTGGTGGGAATGTTTAAAAGACGGATAAGGTTCGTGTGGAGTCCATTATGATAATGACCAGGACCTTACTCCATTAGGTCCATGTTTGTAGCGGAGCAGAACACGCAAAATAGGCCATATTCTCACCATTTTTTTTTTTCAAATTTAGAAAAAGCATTTGTTTAAAAAAGTTTTAGAATTTAGCCTCGCTCAATTTGATTCATCCTGAAGCACTATGAAATCCCTTTGATTTCTAAGCTTTTTTTTTTAAATTGTCCATTTGGTCGCCACACACAACTCTATCTCAAGAATTCGGGTCTGGTTCGAGCAGGGTTAGAAAACTACTGAAGCATGTTTTAAAAAAAAGTTTCTGGACGGGGCATTTCGATACAGAAAGTTGGTGAAGCGGAGGATTAGATTCAATTTAAATCGAACGCGTAGCGCTTTGGCGAGCAGTAAATCAAATTTAGCGGATTACCACCAGCTGAGCGGAAGCAGTTGCAAGCGCCAAACTTTGTCTAACTTTTTTTTAGAAGAATTTATTTAGAACTGGAGAACTAGTGCTTAGCTAATGCAGCTAAAACACTCAATTTAATGTTTAAAAAATGAACACGATCTGAAAAAAAATCGAGGGCAGTCAATTGAATCTAGATTTAGAAAAACGATTGCGCGCGTTGCTGGAGAATTTTCAATAATGAAAGCGCGCTTCATTTTCAAACGAAATCTGGAGAAATTTGAGAGATAAAAATCTTAATGATTCTCTCCTAAAGCCCCCTTTGCTCCTCAGATTTTCGAGTCTAATTAAAAAGTGCAGGATTTGGGGTGGAATGGAGAAACTATGAGGCGACGGCACACGCTTCTCGCCGCGCACAACTCTTAACTTTTACGCAGTAACCGAGATACTACTGACGCTAATTACCCAAGTTTCAAATAATGCGCCAAGTTTGAACTTTGCCAAAAAGTTGGGCGAGATGTTGATGCCGCAGAAGTTCCAGCGGACTTTCCAGTAAAAGTCGATCTAATTACATTTTGAGTTTGTTTTTCTTTTTTTCGTCGTTAATTACACTATTGGTTTTTGCACGGACGGCGGAGGACAATGGTCATAAATTTAAAGTTTCGTGCGTCTGCTCAAGTTTTGAAAATGGGGGAAGTCAATTATGGTTAGAGGGCTGTCATCAAAGTTAAAATGCAGGTTATTAAGGTTCTAAAAAGGGCCCCCACGCGTGTCTGTTGTAACTTTAAAAATCCGCGTAGGATTGAAGCGCGGGGAATTTGAATTTTTGAAAAATGAGAAATGCTTCAGGAGCATTGTTATCTTTTCCCAGGTTCTAAATTACAGGGATTTGTGTAAATAAGCAAGGCCTAAAATTCTTCAATCCGTCATTCTGGCTGCGGGGGATGATGAGTGGAATTTATGACTCCAGATCACGGAAGATCATAAATTAGAGTTCAAACTGGATCGCTTAAAAAAGGGGACCTTAAGGGCACAGGAATTTTTCAGCTTTTTGAATAAGGTGAGGAAGGCCAAGGGACCCTAAAAAGAAAGCTTAAGTCCCTATCCTCAGGTCCCAAACTTTACGGAAGTCGTGACCAAAACAATGCTACACAAATTTAAAGGGCGAATGTCATGGACAATAATTATGGAGAAAGGTCCTTTGGAGCAACATGCAATCTCAAGCTTAAGGGCTAACCTCCATTTTTGTTCCCTCCTTTATGCTTATGACTCCACTTATCCCACTCTAAAGCACTATTACAAAACCGGTTGTAAAAAGATATAACAACCGCGGACCGCGCCGGGTATGCAAAACCTAGTTTACGTCCGCGTGCTCCTAAGATGTATGAATGAACTAAACAAAAATTCCTTAATTAACCAATCAATTAATCGTTATTATTAAAGTCTCGCCCTAAAGAATAAACTGAACCATGTGCAGCATTACGTTATATTATTTTTTTTTTTTTTTTTTTTTTTTTTAATAATGACAGTAATAAAAATAATTTATTCAAACAAAGCTGGACTTAGCGTACTATGAGCGCTATAGTAACCTAAATATATGTCGCGATTCAACCCGCGGCCATCGCTAATGGACGACCC
>VYYI01000228.1:0-39396 GCA_021029175.1 Bilobella aurantiaca | reverse complement strand
GAGGAGATGATTTTAGAAGGTTGAAAAACGTGAATTTTGTAATTTTTCTAAAAATCAACAACTTATTGAAAACCTCGTAGTGCGAATTGAGAACGTAGTTAATATTACAACCGCGGCGTTAGTTTTTTTTTATGCAGACGCTGTCGTTTTTATGTTATTGCCACGGTTTCAGTCTGGCCGTGGTCGGTGTTGCTAGTAGTTTCTAATCGTAAACTATAAGCCTCAGCTTGTTTATTCGACCCGTCCTTAAGTTGCGTAGATTTCTGTACCCAAGTTCATTCCATCCGGCGGAGACGCTGCTGGTCCAGACTTTCTTCTATACTTTTTGTAGTTGGGCGTCGGGATCGGTGGCCCTTCGAAATTGTCCCTTTGACCGAAGGTCTGGAACCGCACCGTCGAGTCTCGTATTTCCATTGGAATTGGCTTTGCAGAATTTAGAGTGGCGTACACCGACAAGTTCCCCCCTTTACACCATCAATCAATAAGTTTATTTTACATCAGTTAAAACCATATTTTGCTATAATAATAATAGTATTTTTCTTTCGATCTCTCACCGTTCCTACCACTGTTAATTCCATCTAATTTACTCGACTGTCCATCCTCCGAGCTGAGCCAGGTATGTTGACTCGCGCTTTGAGCAAACTTCCACTCCTCTCTTCCCGCGTGTCTAAAAAAAAAACCATTTTTTTAATGCATTTTAGGTCTAAAAATACGTTTCAGCTGAATTTTTTTGTTAAAGAAATGTGAAGGAAGTAAAGGTGTTAAAGAATTGGGGAATGAATGGATTTTTCGGTTATTGAGGAGAGAGGCGTGAAGAGATTAGGAGAAAGCGAGTGGACACAATGGGAGGAAGCGTGGGGGAGATGGTGCGGTGATAAGAGTCATCAACTTCATAGCCCTCCTTTGTCCCACTTTCAGTCGTCCGCTTCTGCCTCTGTGGTGAAAGTGACATAGGTCGACTCACCTGCGTCTTCGGATGATGAGGACACAAAGGGCAATGGCAGCGGTGCAGATGACAGCCGACAGAATGGGGACTGCAATGAGGACATGAGCGTCCCTCAGGAAGTAGTCACCGCTCGATTGCTCCTCGGCCAGCCGCCCCCTCTCCCTCATCATCTTCTCGTAGTTGGAGAAAAAATCTGAAGAAAAGAAAGTTGGAACAGATTTGGCGAAGGGCCCCCGACCATAATTAATTACTTTCACACTCATTAATTTTCGTCACTTCAACACCACCACGGCCTCGGTGGCAGGCGAAACAAATCTCGGGCCTTCTCTCTCCACTTTGTTCTTTCTAGTACCTGAACTTGATTCGATTTCAAAGAGCTTAGTAGCCCCGCCAGCGTCATTTTCAACCGTGATTCGCAGGTCGTAGGTCGTTCCCGGAAGGGCATCGTATACAAACTTTTGCGTGTGGTTGTCGAGGCGGTAGATCCGTTGCCAGTTGAGGGCCTCTTTCGGCTTGTACTCAATTTGAAAATTCGGCTTCAAGGGACATCCTCCATTGCCCCAACGTGTCAGGCTGGGAATCATGAACAATGAGTCAGTGATTACACACACACAAATTGATTCAAATGTAGAAAGTTGACGAGAACTGTCAGGTTTAAGGACGTGGCTAACCTTTTCAAATGAAGGTTATCATTTTAGAACAACTAATTTGTTTTTGTTTAAAAAAAACTGCAAAACGTGTCACTTCTGGGGAGAAAACAAGCTAATTTGTTTTAATTAAGCAAAGAAACCAACAAAAGAAAGCTTACGAACCTAAACCAATAAAGTGAAAGTATTCAAGACACAAGAAAAAACTTTCTCTTCCAGCGGAAACGGCATTAAGGGCTGCAAATAATGACATTTCACTACTTTCTATGCAAATGCACCAAGTTCGGAAGAGGTTTGAGTGGAGTTGGTGAATAAAAAATTAAATTTTTAGGTTGACGTAATTCGTGAAGGGACTAATGGAGGGGTATGATAGGGAGGACTCACTCTATTTGAACTGCCGTCCCATTTCCCTGCAGAATCTCATTTAGTTTGGGATCACCATCTGGCTTCTGCCCATTTGTTTTTGTTTTGAGGACCGTGCTAAAGGATCCCAAACCAATTACGTTCTCGGCTGCGAGGCGGAAGAGATACACGGTGCCACAGTGGATCCGCTCCAAAGTGTGAGATGTAGTTCTCGAGCTAAGCCGCCTCTCTTCCCAATCATCCTCCGATTTGGGGCTCAAGCTTTCTCTGCGATACTGCAGCAGATACCCTGACAAATTGCAAAGTCAAATGATTATTAAATTAATCTACTTCACTTTCTCCAAAATCCATTTCTCCTATGCCACCAACATTGCGAAGCATTCGCTTGCAATAGAACGATTATGATCAAGAGTGGTGAATGATACTGATCTAATTAAAATCCAATTAATATTTGAATCAACCACTGAGTTACACAGATTCAAAAAGCTTTCGCATCAGCGGAAAAAGAGCTTAGGATGCAGAATACCCGTATGAAAGATAGATTTAAAAAAAAGATAAAAAATGTCGCTTCTCATTTCTCTAAAAAATAACCAGTTTAAAAAAATATGTTCCATTTTTCGTAACAATCAAATTTTTGGTAGATCGATTGGGTGAGTCGTCTCGTTATATACCTTAATCCGATTTTAAATTCAAAAATTACTCCTCGAGCTAAGCGAAACAGTGAAAGTGAAAATGGATGATGCGTTGCAAATGGAAAGGCACACTTTCACCTCGACTTAATAAAATTAAAGGAACCGTTGACAGTGGGAGAATTTTTCGAGATGGTGAAAATTTACTTTGATTTTCTACGAATCTGAAGGATCCTTGATTGAAATTGGTCTGGTTAGGAATTGTAGCGTCTCCTCTCAAGAAATCGATCTTTGAGGAGACAAGTGGCATAAGTGGATCAGGAGAGCTCGCATTATTTTCAGATCTCTCTCCAAAGTCTTCCCCAATCTATCTCAAAATCCTTTTCATTTTGATCCCATTAGCATATAATGAGAAGATTTCGTCTAATCTGAAGCATTTTAGAATCCATGCGATTTCAGCTTTCACTTTCTCCTCTGGCCCACATCTCAATCGAAATTGATCCTTCCATCCGCTGCTCAAATTATAATTTGACGAGAGGCTCTGAGGGAGGCTTTCTCTTTTAGCACTCATAAATGAGGCGCTATAATCAGAGAAGGGAATCAAATCCTAGTTGTATAATTTTCACATCAGCCAGATTCCATTCTTAAAGCTTTCTCCGCATCATTTTCAAGGAATGGGCGATGGTCCTTACCAGTAACTGGAGGATCTGGTTTCTGCGGTGGCTCCCAATGAATCTGAACGCTGCTCGAGCTGACGTAGCCCAAGAACAAAGGGACGAGGGATGGCGGTCGATTAAGTATAATTTGATGAACGACTTCGTCAGTCCCGACCCCATTTTCAGCTCGGCAGCTCCACAATCCCTCGTCTTTGTCCTAAAGTTTGACAAAGTCAAAGAAATCTAGAATTTGGAGTCCATCACCACTCTTGCGCTGCTTGCGGCGTCACGTAGGAGTGACAGTTTTATTGAGGAACATAAACCCTAATAATGCTTTTGTGGGTTGGGCATAATACCTGTGGCTCCCAAACACGACCATCCGGGCTACAGCTACTCTTGTAAATAAACTTTGGGCCAAGAAGGCAGGAGAGGAGAAAGTTGTGGAGGAGATTTATAAAAATAAAGTGAAAGTCGTTAAAACTTTCTCCAAGGGCCTCCTGTGGTACCATTATTTTAGGCCATAATTCCTTAGGCACACTCTGCCGGAGGAAGAAAGCAGAAGATAATCACGAGAGCGGAGGAGGATGAGTCAGTAAAAGGTGGATTAAGGTCAGGTCAAAAAGCATTAAGGCACAAAATAAGTACCCACGTACCCTTCCCTTCCACAACATACCTTGACACGAGTGATGAATAGTGAGCCGTTTCTGAGGAGATGATGAGACGTTTCGACACGATTCTGTCGCAACCAAGAAAGTTTCGGCGGAGGAACGCCAATCGCCTTGCAATTGAGAAGCACCGCCTGGTCCACGACCGTGTTTCGAATTACAGGGAAGGAGGCAATCTTTGATCCCACTAGAAAACAAAAGCCAATGAAACTAATAACGCCACGCCATTGGTTTACGTCTGACAAAACTTATGGTTTGTGACATGAGAAAGAAAGTAAAAAAGAAAAAAAAAACTAATTGCATCTTTCGATGAAATGAAAGCAGTGGGATTCTCTCTGAAGTTGGTTTTAGTTGGTTGCACAGATTTTTGGAGAGGTGGTATTAGTTGATTGGGTTTTATTAGATTTTAGTATTGGAAGCATGAATTTGACAGCATTCTCAAGGGCTTTTCTTTTCGGGAGGATAGTCACGAAATAGTAGAAAGCCTAATTCACATTGTTATAGGACCTCCCTCGACCATATAATTGACAGCCTACATTTTACACAACGAGCTGCATTTTCGCCGTTCCTTGTCCACGGATTTCAAACCGCAAGTTGACATTTTCTATTTTTTTTTCTTTGCTTTGCTAACCTTTAGAACTGAGGGAAACCGACTGAAGTTTGGACGTTTTCCCCGTTCCAGCGCTAGTTGTCCCCGTCACCCAAAAAGTGTATTTTGAATTCTCCCGAAGTCGCCGAATCTCCAGGTTCAATTCCTCTTCATCAGCGTTTGGCGTATAGGCTTTCTCCTTCACAGATTCCATGTCATCCGATTTCCAGTAAATTGTATACTTTCTCATAATTCCATTTGGATGAAGTGGCGGAAGCCAACTGACGAGAGCCGAAGTGGAACCGGTCGATAAAACTTTCAAATCTGCTGGTTCATCCGGTACTACAAAATGTCAGCATGTTATACAACCAAATTTTTACAAAATTCAAAATGCTGCCCGGGGAGTTGAAATGTTGAGCAAAGGGAAATCTCAACAAATCCGACTTACTCAATAGCTTTATATTACGTATTTTCGGCAAATTAGAGTTTGTAAAGATTTTCTAATAAAAATGGAAACTGGAACCAGAACTAAGGTTTTGTATTGTAAAAAAAAGAGAAAGTTTCAGGAGAAACTCACTGTCTTCTTCTGTAAGGCAAAACAAGGGCGGAGAAAGCACTCCTTCCCCTCCAAGCGTATAAGCCAAAGTTCGGAGGCTGTAATTAGTGAAACTTTTCAAGCCATGAAGCGTTGTTTCCCGATTGGACGTTTTCTTAACTTCAGGCTTCTCTCCTAGATTTAAGTAAATTAACTGGTGTTAACAACAACTATTTGTGAACCTTCCGCAGGGCAGCGGGAGTTAGGAGGCCATGAAATAGCCATTTTCCCTCTCCAAAATTACATTTGATGTGACGACAAGTTGAGTAGAAAATTAAGTTGGGCTTACCGTACTTCTCGTCGTGGAGGGACTGGTAAATTACTTTGTAGCCCTGCACGACGCCGTTGCAGAGGTGCGGCGGCGGTGGATCCCACTGAATATGCAAACTGCGTGAAGAGAGCCCCTCGCACTGGACGTTCTGCGGTGGAGCATCTGGAACTGGAAAGAAGGGGAGAACGGTGGTTTTTGAGAAAGCTAATTTTAATAAAAAGTTGGAGAAAGTGAGATTTTTCAAAGTAAATTGCCCTTCCTTACCCCCCTCCGGAGTGTGTACGTAGATGAAGGGGGAGTCAGGGCCCATGCCGGCACTATTGTAGGCTCGGATTGATATACGATATCTGGAATTGGGCCGTAGTCCATGAATCTCAGAGTGCTGTCGCCACTTCTCATCGACTACGGTCGTGTTATTAGTTCCAGGGTGATTATTGGGCTGGAGAGCGGCGTAGACTTGGTAGCCGAGGATAGCACCATGTTGCAATGATGGATTTGGAGCGTCCCACTGGACAAGTATTGAGGTTGAGCTCACAGGAGCCGCCGATATGTTGAGTGGTGGTCCAGATGGGGCTAAAAATGCCACCAAGTATTTATAACAAAGCATTTGCTCCAGCCGTTGTTCATTTGACAGTTTTCAGTTTAAGTTTGAGCATCGTGCCTTCATAAAACGAATACAAAATACCCTCTAACTCTACCCATGATTTTAAAGTGGCTCCACAAGAATGGAATCCTATACGAAACACAAATTTTATGCAATACAATTTGGCTTTATTTAAAAAAACGATTTCTAGTCATTTGTCGCAAAAACTGAGCAGGTGGCATTTAAATAAAGATGTTTTAAGTGAGAACTAACCTAATATAGTGAATATCAAATCGCATATTAGCGATTGTACTTCCTGTAAGTTACCTTCGGGAAGGGTAAGCACTGCTAGTGGTTCGGCAGGAAGACTGTGTCCAATTTCATTGGAGGCTAGAATACGTATGTCATAATTGGTAACCGGAATGAGCGGTTCGAGAACGGAATGGACAGCAGGGAAGTGGACGGTTATATTGCTAGCGTCGTCGTTGAGCCATGACGTGCTTCCAGATTTCTTGTATTGGAGGACAAAGTAGGTGACTGGAGCACTGGAAGTCGTCTGTGTTCCTGGAGACCATCTGAGTCGAATGAAGCGAGAACCAATTTCATCAACCGTGAAATCTTCCGGAGCCGGAGGCCTCGCTGGAAACAAATATTTGGATTCATTACTAACACGCTGTTTTGTTGCTTTCTCCCGCGGCAGCCCAACGGGACGCACAGGAAATGAATCCAAGTGGCTTTAGCAGGGGAAATGGTTGTCGACATATTTCTTTCCGCCAATGCCAACGCCAAAGACAATCATTTAGTAGAAACCCATTTTGTGCTTTAAATTGTGAAAGTTCTTGCTGCATAATTACCTTTCACTTCGACACTGATTCTGTCTTCGTCTCTTCCATAATTATTGGAGGCAATGCAATTGTAGAGGCCCGAGTCGGATCGCTCCGCTTTCTCCAGGCGAAGGACGGCCTGGAGAATGCTGGAATTGGCCTCTAATACCGTCTCGAGAAAGACTCTTGGACTTTGTTCTCGGAGGACAATGGAATTCTTTCTCCATTCAACTTGAATGGGAAGATCTCCTCGAATATGACACTTGAGAAGGGCTGGAAGGCCTTCAGCGACGACAACCGATGTCAGCGGGGCAGAAACTTTGGCAGGAACTATCGAACCAAATGATTTTAATGAACATTAGTCCTCTTCCTTTTTTTCCGTCCATAAGGACCATCTTCATTTGCTCATTTAGTCCCTACATCACCTCCTTGCCAAAAGCATTTCCACCCAATGAATTAAATTCTGGAGCACGAAATGGAAAAGGAGTGCTCGGAGGCTGAATGGAGGCTCGGGCTTGAGCCTCTTCAGTTTTGCAAGAGGCCTTTAAGTACCTCCGTAAATGGGGCTGTCACGTAAAGCATAGCTCCCGCCTATGGCGAAAAAAATAGTAATCTTCTCCAACTTAACTGTTAACGTGAAGACGAATTGATTTTCCTAATCCAGAACCAACGCCATTTGAAGCCTCACACACATAATTTGAGCCATCCATCGCCTCCACTTCTTCCAATTTCAAACTCCCATCGTCCAAAATCTCGAATCTCCTGTCATTCTGAACAGGGAGTTTCATCTGCCCCGTGTCTGATCCAAACGTATTTATGATGACAATGCTACAGATTTAACCTCGATCTCGTTATTTTGTGTTACCCCGGAACCATTTGATGACTGGTTTTGGAACACCGTCAGCGGCACAGGGAACGATATGACTCGAGCGCAAAATGACTTTCACATCCTGTGGCTCCTGGATCCAGTACGGAGACACTAAGAATAGAACCCACATCCAAAATCATTTTGAATTGCAGGAGGGAAAGTATGGGGGTATGTGAAAGGAAGTAGGGAGTGAGATAAAGAGAAAGTAGAATTTTCATTTGAATAAAAGGCCTAATGAATATTTGGTGACGAAATGAATTTCTACAGAATTCATTAGGAAAATGTGCGCTTACAATACTGTCACTCTTTGTGTCAAATACAAATACTTGCCTGGGCGTGGCAGGCAAAGGAAAAGTAAACAAATATTATCCCAGAAAATGGCTCCAGATCTTGCCATCCTCCCTGCATGGTGAAAGTGGGGAAAGCTCTTCGGCAGTAATAGAGCGAAACGCGACGATTCCCTATACGATTTTTTCATTTGCCTAATGTGTTATTCTTCTAAAAAAAGCAATTTAGTCAATTGAATACTTGAAAGGAAAATTATGCTAGAAACAACCTTCTAAAATTCAACACAAAATTCTATCGTGGAAACTAGCTAGTAGCTACTGGAAAAAAATGAAAAAGAGATGATTTTTCTTGAAATTTTCTTTAACTTTAACTTAAAAAAAATTGAAAAAAAAAATACCTAGAAAAAGTTTTTTGCATCCACATTTTCCAAATAAATAAAAACGCCGAAAAGTTATATATGGATGCACTTTTCTGTCCCATAATACCTGACAGTAATTAATTTTCCTCATCAAAAATGACAGCAATCACCCGATGCCTAATGGATGTCACCATTAATCTTCCCAGGCGACAATTAATTTAGCTTTCACCTCCACCACTTTCACCGCAGTTTAGTAAGTGCCAAAAGTGTTTTTTTGCCGTAGTTTAACCTCCTAGTACCTTGTAGCAGCATTCTTAAAATATTGATTGCTTACCTTTGACGCTGAGAACGGCTGAGTGATTCCTTGTTGCAGCGCCGTTGGATGCTGAGCAGATATACGTTCCGGAATGCTCCCGAGCCAATTCTTCGAAGATGAGGTAGCTCAAGAACTTGACTCGCATTTCCGTAATGTTGAGCATGGTGGGAATGAGCTGATAATCCTTGAGCCACTTTATATCAATTGGAAGGTCTCCTGAAATGACGTTACACGTCGCCGAGGTCCTCTGACCCTCAATCAAATTATCGTCAAAGCTGAAGGCTGAAATCACAGGCGGATCTGCGGAGGTGTAATTTCAATACAGCTCATGAGAGTCAGGAAGGATGAAACATGCCCTAAGGGCCCTTAATTTAATCGTCCAAGACTCAAATGAGCCCAATTTCTGGATTTAGCAATTTGTGCCTCCGTGACATTAATTCTTCACATAACAAACTTACGCATCACGTTGATCTCGACTGGACCCGAGGCAGTCTCTCCTTTTCGATTTGAAATTAGGCAAGTATATTGACCCTTATCGGCCTCTGTGTTGATTTTCTCTATCCTAAGTGTCCCATTGCTCAAAACAGCGAACCGGGAACCCTCTTTCATTTGGCCCGAAGGGTCAATTATGTCCTTGGACCCTTTTTGCCAAACTATTTTGTCAACTGGGTAGCCTCCATACATACAAGCTATAAGGGCTGTCTCCTCCGCTACAAGCGTCATGGATGCCATGTCCTTAACAAAAAGGGGACCTACAAAATATTGCAAAAAATATATTTTCAAATTTGCAATAAAAGAAGCCATCGATTGCTATTGCGCCCGCAATAAATCACTCAATGCTTCGTGAAGTTATTTGAAAGTAAAATTCAGAAGCATCCTTTCGAGAAACGTTTCCACACTTAAAATATTGTGGAATGCGAGGTGAAAGTTGTTTTACCATAAACATTCAATCTCGCTGTATGGACAGCGTGGCCCAGAAGGTTAGACGCAGAGCACTGGAATGCCCCACTGTCTTCGACACGGACGTTGGTGATGTTGACATGTGACACAATTTCCGTGTGGTGGCGGTAGCTGCCAATGGAGTAGCGATCGGAGATGTGCCAGTACCTCGACTGAACAGGGTCATCGGTTGGCCAGGCAACGAGCTCCTGTCCGTCCAGAAACCACTTGAGCTCTGGAAATGGATTCCCGGTGGCTGAACATTTGAGTGACACCGTGGGACCAGGTTGAAGGCTTTGCGAGATAAAGGTCTGCTGCAATTCTGGCGGCGTTGCTAAAAAGTGAGCACAAAATTACCTCCTCAGATCTTACGCCGCTCCATTTCAGAGAAAGCCACAAGAGCTGTTTTACTTTCTCTTCTCAAAAGTGAAAATTCAGCGCTACATGAAACCAGCAATCATTCACGCACTCATAATGATCCACTTCCAATACAATAGGCTTTGAAATCATCAAAACAAAGTTGCATTCCTAAACGCGTAACCCTCTTCCGCGGAATTATTTAAGGCTTTTCAGTGTGGTAGTATGCAAAGTTTTGGAAATAATACGCTCTTTGGGGGTAAGCAAGTCGTGGTTCATGATTAGATTGTTCCTTTCCCCCTTTTCCGCATCTTTTGCATTATCCAATGAATAGCAAATAAGAAAGTTTTGAAGATTAAGGGAGCACACAGTGCGAAGTGCTACGCTCTGTGCTCTATTGAAAGGTGTTTTAAAGTAAGTGGGAAGAATCCTAGCGGCTCCTTTTAATTAACTTTTAATTGAGTTTCTACCCAAAGTTTGGAGCTCAAAATTCTTAACTTTACCTTCAAAGAAGACTTCGGTGGAAGCTTGGAAACTTTGGGCCTCTGCGAGTCCAAAGCACTGATAGACGCCCTGATCATCAAGTTGGGTGTTGAGGAGGTGGAGCTTATTACCACTTACGCGAGAACGAGAGCCCTGACCTCCGGGAACGATTCTTCCGTTTTTGTACCAACTATTACAATCATGCGATTAGCGTTTAAGAAAATATAGCCAAACAAGTCCATTCTAGCACAGGAGGATTTCAATTTTAAATTCTAGGTCTTGGTGTCCTGAGACGGGCTTGTTTGGCTAGTTTTAAAAAAGAGCTGGACGAGGAGTTGGGGAATGTTACGCACGCACAATAAAGAAATTAAGACTAATAGGAGTATTGATGAAGTAATATTTAACTTAATAAGTTGTTATTTAGACTTTCAACTCCACTTACGTCAGGTCTAAGCTGCTTAAATTTTGGTCATTTTCGGTGGAGCCACTAAAGCCGAACGATATGAGTTTACATGTGAATTCGAGAGAGGATCCAATTCGATGCATAAACTTTCTCTTGGGCTCAATAAGAAGATGCGGTGGGGAGGCGAGGATAAGGTGAAAGTCAAGGATGATACTGCCGAAAGTGTTGGATACTTCGCAGCGATAGGTTCCGTTATGGCGCTGCTCAATTCTATTGAAGCTAAGAATGGGCCCATGAGCATCGATCCCAAGGCCTGTGGGCACTGGAAGTCTCACTTTCCTATTCGGCATCACTTTCTCCCACCTGCAAAAAAAAACCTCATTCAATCATCCCCAAGTGCCAAAGGTCCCCGTCCACGATTTTGCAAACTTTCTCCACCACTACTATGAACTCGTAGTTGAGTGATTCTGTGCAACCGCAATTCGTGTGATGAAATGGAAAGTCTGGAGGCGATCAGTCCTTGTCAAATCAACTTTTATACAAATAAAACAAAAGCTTGTGCAGAGTTTGTGCTGACGCTAATGGAAAGCGCAGGGATAGGGATTCTTGCTGGGTCGGGTTTCGCCGCCATTCCACATTCCACTCCGGCTCTATTTCGGTCCATGGCATTTCATCTCTGGTGAAATGAAGCGAGGAAGACATGGAACATGATGTAAAGATGCAGATGATGCTCTTTCATCCGCTGACAACCTTTCCCTCGTGTCACATTCTTAGGGAAGAAGAATGTGTGAAAAAAAAGTGAAAGTAGTGCTTTCTCCACTCTCTCCTCATAACTGTTGACAAGTTGCCCAAAATTGCAACCTCAAGAATAAGGGCTGCGAGATACATGAAAACTTTGGCTGCATATGGCTCAACCGGATAAAAAGTTATTGTTAGCAGTTTGTGTGGCGCAGTTGAAAGCTGGGAATAAATGTCGAATAAAGTATAAACGTCTAAAGGGCACAAATGGGACTTCTCTAGGTCTACTGCTCCTGAACCCACCGAAAGTGGAGCGGTGAATGTGCGGTGGCGGGGCAGGGGAGGTCAAGTGACCCGCCTAATTCGGCCTGGATTGTCTGTTCCCACCGAGCAGAAGTCTTGGGCGGAAGTCCGATGACCCCTCCGGCGGAAGTGGCTGAAAGAACAGGAAATGCAATCAATGAGCACCACACTTATTTTCAAGTGCCGAGAATAAATATGATTAGAGGAAGTATTCGCGTCGCGCTTATTGCACTCCTCCCTTATAAATATTTTATGGGAAATTATACTGCTAATAAAATGTAACTACAAAAATTCAACTGGCAAGGGCTTTACATATTTTTTTAGTATTAAAATGGTTTTTTCTTTAGCTTCCTCGGAAGTAAAACGTTTTATTTTAAATAAAAAAAAGGCTTTCTTCTATCAGACCAAAACGACAATTGCACATTGGCCTTTTTCCAAAATTACCCGGAAAAACTACGGCAGCTCCTTTCATTCTAAAGTCGGTGCGGAACTGCCAAAGGGCCACTTGCTCAGATACCCTTGAATTTGAAAGCCTAATTTTTTTAAGGTTTTATTAGTTTAAATGCAGATTATCTCAAAATGAATTAATTATTAACCTAGGAATCTCTTTCGTAGTTTAAGTAACATCACATCAAAACTGCTGAAACGATGAATACCGAAACAGCGTAAACCTATTTTGTAGTCTTTTTCTTCTAGTTTTTGGGGAATTTATTTAATTGTCGAGAATGACGAATTATCTTAACGTTGTCGCTTATCGGCTAAAACTTTAATGAATCAAAACTTTCTTTTGCTAAGCGCTTTAATTAAAAATTCAAAAGCAATTAGTGAAGTCAAATTACTCTACAGTTTGGCAAATTTTAATGACGATGGACGCGGTAAGGCGGAAAGATCCGATCGGTGCGCGCACACATTCAAATTCTTATCAGCTCAAAGTGAAATGTCAAAAGCTTATATTCTCTTTTCTCTTCTATCATTCTTTTTTAAAATTTTAAATAGATTTTTTAAACAGTTTATTTTTATTTTTGTTTAATTAGTTTTAAAGTGGTTTAGTCGAACAGGACATGGTTTGAACAACCATACTTTTCGTTTTGAAACAGTTTTTGAAAACGTTGTCACCGATTAGTGAAACAAACGCTAACCCGCATTGTCAAATCGGAATCTAATTGAGTGTCCCTAGAGGGTAACACGTCGCTTAGCAACAGCAGATCCCCATCTAAAAAATTCATCAACATCAGGAGCAGTATTCAGTTTGCAGCAGAAGAGCCAATAGGTGAAGATTTGTCGTAATTGCTTACACAAACTAACTGAACGAACACTTCTCTGCTTATGAGTATGCATTGTGGGCCTAAGTTTTTAAATACAAAATGCATTTTGCTCTATCTGATTTCAGTTCCAGCATCTTCCCCTTCCAGTCCAGTCCAGTCCAGTGTCCAGTCCATGCTTTGAAACATCGAGAATTCTACCCCGAGGACATTGCGTCGCTACATCGTAATGAGTCACGCTCACGGGAGTCACGACGGAGTCGAGTGTCCTGATTGTGGACAGCTTTTTGTTTCCTCAAGTCATAATTTGTCTCACCATGATGACTTAGGCGTGTCCGACTTCAAGAAACCGACAATTATTTCACGAGTTGTCAGACGAATTCTGGGTCCATTTTCGCTACCAGAACCAAGTCTGGAGAATTCTTCATTTGATTGTTCAAGACACAATTACCAACATCCTCATGAAAGGTCAGAAGTCACTCAGAAGTTTAAGAGACGCCATATGGAAATTGAGAGAGTGAACGACGGATGCTCTGAATTTGGAGGTAGTTGGTTTAGTCAATTTTCACCTTCAGCTACGGCTTGGAAAAGAGTTCGCACCATTGAATCTGAGGCCTCACAAGTTTTGTCAACCCCTGGTTCCACAAAACGCAATATTGCCGCCCGTCACCCACTTTATGATGTATCATCTCGTTCCAACTCGAACTTGCGATCCGTGCGCCGGCATCTCGAGTATGACGATGAAAATGACTCTGTTTATAATGTACCTGATCGTAAGGAAAAGAAATAGGTTATTTTGCAATGGAAGTCATATGAAGGGGGTTAAACCACTACACGTATTTTACGAATTAGGTTTGAATCTCAAAAACTATCTTCAGCCGCAGCACAGTACTGCTGAGTTAGTTCAAGCCTGGGTAAATGAACTTCAGAGCTGCGACCCAGTGGATTCTCTCTTAACTCCAGGTAATACCTTCCCACGTGATTAATGTACTGATTCAAATATTCACAGTTGAAATGTGAGTTTTATTGTAAGATCTGTCCTGTGAATGTAAGAGTGGAGTCGCGGGTACGAAGAATCAACTAGTCAACGACTTTCTAGTCGAAACAAAGGAAACTTTTGTACGAATTCAAAAGTTGCTGGAGGATATTAAGCTACAGTCTGTTCAATCCGTAAGTTCCCACTTGACGCCATTATTGAAAAATTCAGCTGCTAACCTTGAATTATCCTTGAGTAGAACAACAACCTACACACGAAAGGCGTATTAGTCACAGTCAGCGCGCAAATCAAAACAGTCGTGACAGAATGCTCGAAGTCACGTCTCCGTATTCAGGACTTTTTAGAGAAGAGATCGTAAATTCTAGATATACCTATTACAATTTATTGTTCCTCTCTTGAGATGTGGAGAGAATGATTACTTCTTAAGTTGCTTTAGTTTTTCAATTTTCAATAGTAACTATTAAAGAAGGCTCGCATCTAGGCCAGTCAGGCCTGAGAAGGAGAAGAAAAAAAAACAAAATGAGATTTTTTTTTCTTCTCGACGGCTCGTAAAATGGAATCGAAGTAAATAAAATGAAAAGAAATGATCGAAGAGGATCCATGGCAAATACAAATCAGGCAACAGAGCTATCTCAACGTAGCAACGCTGAAGTCGTGCAAGAAAGTGAGGATGAAAAGTGGTTTTCTCTTACCTTGCAAAGCCTTCACCAAGAAGGGGGAACTTGATTGAGTCTTCTTGTTGAGTGTGTTTTGTGCTACACAAACGTAGAGTTGCTGTTGGTATTTGGCGGAGAAGATGATGAGGGATCCTCTGGAAGTGATTTGATACCTGAGACAAAGGATACTTTGAAATGAAGACGCAAAGGCGAATGGGGTCATGGAGCCCTTCCAGAAAACAACAGGAATCAAACGGGAGAACTTCTCATTTCTTTTCTTCCGTGAAGGCTATCCCTTGAGAGAAAGCACTTAAAGGCCTTGTTTCACAGAAGAAAGCTGAATTGAGAGCTACCACGGCTCAAACCTCTTTTACCCTAAAATTCAAAATCCTTCGCTAAACGTTTCTTATAGCACTTTCTTTCTTACCGAGTAAAAGCTTTTTTGGAAGCTTGAAGAGAGTACCACCGCAGAGAAATAGAAAGCTTTTCTCATTGAATCTACTTGAATCATATCCGCTTGGATACTTTTTAAGTCTTTTGAGCCTTATTTCCTTACGCTAAAGAAATTCTCTTGTAAAGGATTTGCATAAATCCTGGTTAACTTCTTTACATTGCTATTAAATTTTCTCTAGCGATTTACCAGGTATGATATAGTAACATTTATAAGCCACATGGAATTGAATTACACTTTCTGGCACAAATTTGAAAGTAAAAGAATTGCCGGCTACTATGGACTTATGGCTTATGTGCAGTGCTGTGCTTCAAACTGTGAAACAGGCTTTTGAAAGCCACACGCCTCTGAAATTGCACAAAATTTATAGAGCCACTTTTTAATGGTTTTTCAGGGAACTATGCGTGTTTTCTCATGGCAGAATTCCAGAGTAGGGGTAAAGGAAAAGAGGCGGAAGTAATTGCCAATTGCAATATTTCTTGATTTTCTGTATGCCGTGCTCCAATTCAAGTATCCCAATGTGCAAAAGGTAACAGCGTGGGGCCCACAAGACATAATTACCAAGTAGTTGTAACCCCTGACCCACAATGGAACAGCATTAGGTGAAAACCATTACCATTTGTATCCTTCTCGAGATTATTTATGTTTTAAAAAAGGGCGGGGCAACCGTGGCCCTCTTTTCTGAATGCCTTTGGATTCAGTACTTTTACTTTGAATCAATTTTTTCCCGTCTTGAAGATTTAGGCTAAAAGCGAGAGATCCATGAGCATTTTTTTTTAAAGAAAAACGAATCTAGAGCTACTTTAACTTTTTCGAGAAACTTTCACTCGAGGCCCTTTGTTTTATTTATAAATCTAGAGCAGAATTTAATGAGGCAACTTTTCTGTTCTAGTTTTTTTCCAGGATCTTTTGGCATGTCAGCTTTAGGCCCCTTTCTCTGAAGCCTAAAAGCCTGAAGTTTTTAAATTTGAAAATAGGCAACGTTCAGGCTTGGCCGGTTTCCGTAATGACAGAGATGTATTTGTACATTATTACCGTGGAATGGTTTCTATTTGTCAAGTTGGATGGGCTTAAGTATATTTATCAAGGCAAGGAATTTAAATGCTGTTTTGCATGGAGAAAGTCTGAAAGAGAAAGTCTTCGGCGGAGTCTAAATCCTCCCTCGAACCTCACCTTGTTCCGTCGGAAGGGATCTGTGTCTGATAACCGAATTGATCCACGGACTTCCATGCAATCACACGGACAAAGTTGACGTAGGCGGAAGGTGATATGTTGCAGTAGAGAATGACAGGGTTTCCTTCCACGACTTCCTCCATGCCGCCCGTGATGAAGAGCTCGAATGGCGTGTCCAGAACTACAAGGAGGAAATCAGCGAATGGTAGTAATTCTGGATGCTTTCTCCAGCACAGGCAGATCCCTTTCACTGTGCTGTCAAAGGAAGTATTTGATGGAACATTACCTGCCCTGATGCTGAGTATTGGGCTGAGGAAGGTGCCCATTGGATTACTCACAGCACATTGAAACTGACTGTTATGAATATCCGGACTGTACTCTTCAAAGCGAAATGACCCGAAGGAAAGGGATCCATTTGGAAGGCTTTCACTGCAAATAGAAAAGAAAGTGTCGATACAGGACGTGGTTATGGCACAACAATCTGATTTTCCTTGCAGTTCAGATTTCGTAAACAATTTTATGACCAGAATTCAAAAGTACGATTATTTGATTTTTCAATGCTTTTGGTTGTTCGTCCGAGCGTAAGTGGCTCGTGGCCGCGGAACCTGATATCCAATTAATACTGGAACATTCTATACGGACTAGTAATACAAATTGTTTCGCTTCCGGCATAATTTCTTATATCAACATTTTAAGGTGTTTTCCAAGCGTAAAATGTAATCACTGATTTCTACATGCTTTTTGTTTCATGAATTCATATTCTCATATTTGGACATTGGGACTGGGAGTATTGATATGTAAAATTACGTTTCATAAATTGTTGGAGAATTTATTCTACAGTGAGGTCTTTTACCCTCCCTCTTTACTTCCTCCACTTTCTCTTGTATCCAACACAAAACAACGATTCAAGCGCAATACCGGAAGCAATTAATTGATTATTCGGTTAAGCTAGCTTATGTTATTAGTTATAACATTAGCTGTTTGCGGAAATTAGTCATGTGGCCCGCGCAATTGAAACTCCGGGTGATTTCTCCCCACCCAAAAGAAAAGAGCAAGGGGGGTTAAAAGACCCTACTGTATATTTAAATAACGTCTATGGTTGATAAGCGGTTTTCGTTGATAGATTTTTTGTCATCAGAAATTTTAATTTATCATCAAGTGTTTTTGTTTAAAAATAAACGTTTCGATTTGTGTCAATCGAAGGTGCAATCTTGGGCACACTCGCTTTTTTTTTTAATTGCAGGAAAGTAGCCTAATTCTCATAATTAGTGAATTATTTATGTAGAGGTAAAAAGGTCCACATGTGAGGATGTGACCTAATATTTAAAAGCTTCGTAATTCAATTGAAGATGTTTTGGTTTTGGTAAATATTGTTCGAATGTTGTACAATGTGTCCAAGTTAATTTTGAATGAAGATGTGGTATTTTTGAGGTCTTGGCTGGGTGTTAGCAAGAGAATTAGAAGTGAAAGTGCTTTGAAGTCTGGTGAAGTGTTTGGGGACTTCCTGGAGGAAGTCATAATCCTATTAGAAGCCACTGCAAACTATTTAGATTCTATCAAACAAACTTTCCCTGGAATGCTGGAAAGGGAAGAATATGGAAATTACACACACGCCCTCCATATTGTCCCATGCTTTCACAATTTAGCTTATTATCTTAACTTTTAATAGCTCTTACATGCCACCCAAATAACTTACAACATCTCCCTCTTTTAAGCGTTTCAGCCCCTCACTTTTTAATTTGCATTCCCATTCTCACTCGCTAAGAATTTACTAACCAAACTTACAAAGTTACGCAACCATTTTATTACAGCCACTTTTAAGTCATTTCCAGTCCAATAAATTACATCTGTAAGTTTGCTTTTAAAGGAACCAAAGCGATTTCCACAACACAATTTATGAAAGCACTCTACCCTCTGTTCACAAGCAGCGAATTATTCCTTGTGTTTCGAAACATAAATTTAACATAATTTTCACTCACCAATTTGTTCCAATTTAGTTTCACTCTTTAAAACTAATTTGAAGAAAATGTGTTTTGAGCCGCCAAAGCGGATGTTACCATTTTAAAACAATTACATTTTAAAATGCCATATGTCGCCTTCTGGCCTTCTTTCCAGCGAAAATAAATCTTAAAAAAAGACCTTAAAGACCTCAAAGACCATCTTGTGCTTAAAAAAAGGGAACACCTCTATTCAATTTCCTCATTTTAAAGTTTCGCCTCGAATCCTCCTGTGAAAGTGAAAGAAAGGGAAAGCTTAAGGCTTTGCATTCCCGTGAAACTTTCATTGGCATCAAAACGGAAGCGGAAATTGATCTCTGTGAAAGGATGACGAGGGAAAGTTTTTAGGGAAAGAAATCTCATCTCTTTGTCAGTGTTGGAGTAATGGCTATAAGGATCCGAGGGCCCTAACCAAGGGCCCTTCCCTCCAGAATCCAAAGTAAGGCTGGATGGTCTGGAATAGTGTTGACGTGGCATATTGGTTTACGTTCTCAAACCTTAGTTTTCCATTTCATTTTGACAGAAAGTGAAGAAGTGAAATGAAAACACGGCCAAGGCAAATGGAAACTTTCTTTTCGCAAATGCCTCCTTTTCCCTCTGCGGTAACTGATGACATTTAAGATCTCGAGCTTTATCAAAGCAAAAAAAAAACCTTTTGTTTCAAATCTCTACGTCTTCAGCTTTCTCTTTTTCTTCGGTTTTCAGCTTTCTCTTTTTCTTCGGTTTTCAGCTTTCTCTTTTTCGGTATTCATCCCATCAACGCTTTTCAGCTCAATCCACATAGAAATTGAAAAACGAACGAAATAGCTTTACGCCTGGAGTTTCCATATGCGTTCAGTCTGCGGATAAAGAGAAGATCCAAATGGTCGCTGCGTTGTTTTTCTGGCTAATCTAAAATCTAGGAGGGTTGCGTTTCACTTCGAAAGTGTTTTGACATGCTCTGCTTAAGTTTTCCAATCTTAATAAGAAGGGAAGGCATGCTGGTAAAGTGATAATACTCGTTAAGTACCGTAATCCTGGAATCTGCGGCAGTACTTCTCCCTGCAGACTTAGCCAGGACACGGCGAGCGGAGGGTGTCCCTTCCCGAGGCACGACAGCGTCGTTCCAGCGCTGTTTGAAAAATATGTGACTGAGGCTGGAGTGTGGAGGAGGGAGGGTCCTTCCAGCTCCACTCGTGGCATAGCACCCGACGCTGAAATAAAAACAAAGACATGTTTACATTCTCTTCAATTTAAGCATCCCGCCTTTCATTCCAGTCATCTCCAGCAGCTTGTCGCCACTCCCTGCATTTCTCCGGGATTCAAACTTTATGATCTCCCTTCCAGTCATGATGGGCTTAAAACGCAGGTGCCTATTAACTTCTCGAAAATGGAATTCCGCCCGTTCTTTTACGGTTGATTCAAGCGATAAAAAACGTACCCGTTAAATTACGCACAAACATCACATAAACCTAGTCAAAATGGTTCTGGAACAAAATGGCGTAAATTCAAAACCGTCGCTGGATCGGGGAACTTTAAAAAACTAAAAAAAAACTAAGAATTTTTTTGTAGAAGCGGTAAGTAACATCGAGGCGAAAGCGGAGGTTAATTTTTTTTTCCAGAAGGCCTAATTGGATTGTGGAAGAGTCATTAACGTGGGTTTGGGGAAGTTAGTGGCGTGAAAGTGGCTTTTGCGGCGGGAAGTGTGAGGCGAGTAAGGTGAAGGTGTGAAATGTATTTGGAGTCTTGAGAACGACTTTCACTTTCACCGGAGAAAGTAAATCTTTGTCTGGGGCTAATATTGCTTGCGTTCGCGCGACGCCTCCTTTAGCCCAGCTTCACTGTTATGTTTTTGTAAAGTCTACAAACCGAAGTTAGTTGAGCGGTGCGAGAAAAACATACGTTTTGCTACGGTTGACTAAAGCCGCGCGCCTTTACAGGGAAATCGATATATGCTTTCTCCTGAGAAATTCCTAATTTGCATGCAAAGACATCTTCACCCTCTGCCAAAGTATCAAGGCTCAAGGGGCCCATAAGCCTCCAAACAACACTTCCGTAGAATCCTTAGACACCGTGTGAGGCATTGGCCCTTACCGAGCCCTTGACTAAGAGAAATGATGAGGTGCAATTTGCTCAATAGAATCATCCTCGCAATTCATTCCCCTCCTTGCAGGCATTAGACAAACTAAAGGAATTTCAATTCCAAAACTTCAATGTCTCTCTGGCTTTAAACAAACCTCGAATTCTGGGCAGAACCTGGCGGCGGTGGCGGGAGCAGGAAAAAGATTGGCGGCGCATTACTCTTCAACTTTCTCTCTGGGCTTTAAATAAGAAAAGCCATTGACACAAGTGGTGTAAGTGGCCAAATAGACCACTTTTGGAGAAAGTTAAAGGCATTTTTACAACATGAGTAAGGAAAGCGAGAGACGGGAAGCTGCGCGGGAATGATCAATAAATCAATCTTCATGATGATACGATATGATAACCAACACATCCTATCGTTTTTATTCTTTTTTTTTTCAAAAGTTACAACCGGAAAATTGACTCTTGGAATCGATGGTACTTTTGGGAAGGCTTTTGAGAGCGGAAAGTAAATGGGCCCAATGCCTTAAGATACAGATCCACTTCATTCCATCTTTCCGGAGAAAGTCTGCAGGAAATGAGAATGGTAATAAGTTGCCAATTTACCCATGGAGCAGAAGAGGGACGTGAAAGTAAACAGAAAATCATGAACTTTCCATTTCCATCTTCTTTTATTTGAAATTAGTCCCATCTTTACTCCCAGTCTCCAGGCGGACATGAAGGGGCGAAAAGACCTGGAAATAAAAAAAGACGATGAATAACAATTAAGTTAAGACTTTCCCAAACGTTTGAGCATAATAGCATCATTTTTTCTTGAATTAGATCTACCAAAGCCGTGTACCAGTAGTAGCTGAAAAGGGAGTTCATTTTGAACTTGGTTTATTTAGAAAATAATATTGCACGCAAAGAACCCATGCATATAGCAATGAAGGCTTGCATAACCTTTACAATATAAAGTATTTGAAATGACCTAAAACTAACCCTAACTTAACTCTTGAAACTCTAACCTCCACGACTGAAGTACACTGATTGGAATAAAAAAATTAAGAAATATGACTGGATAATCCTGCTGGCAAAATGTGTGCTGATGTTGAAGATCATTTAGTTATTAAATATTCCAATTCACAATTTTGTGTAAGCTTTTCATAACAGTGATATTTTTTACGATTTTTTTTTCTTGTTCGAGCTCCTTTGGGTGGAACATCATGCTATTTTCCGACGTTTCTATTTTTAACCATGCCAAAACTTAAACCAATTTGTAAACGGAAAATAGGAGGAAATTAATAAAGTTTTCTCCACCAAATGTTGAAGAAAGCGCCATTTTACGTAATTTCCGCCTAGACTGAGCAAGGAGAGCACAGGATGTAATGTTTCGGAATGAAGAGTCTGCGTGTTATTTCAGCACAAAACAATTTTGACTACATTTTGCAAGTAATATGGTCCTTTCGGCAGATGACGGATTTTTAAATTAAACAAAAAGGTGACGAAGGGACATTTAACAACGCGGTGGGAGAACCTTGTTCTTCCAAGTAATTCCAGATGCTAATGGACAAACTCGGCAATTTTGAAAATTTCTATTAATATTTATCCGTGTTTGGGGGAGGCTTGCTTTGCTGCTGAGGAGAAAGGTTGCCGGAATACTTGTAAAGTATTTGATGCTGATGCTCGAGAATGGTTTTGCATTGAAGACGGAAGTTGATACTTGAAATGCGGAATGCAAGGCTCAAGAAAGTTGAATTTCCCAAGGGAAGCCTATTTTGCCTCATCCTTATCATGGCTTGTTGTCAACTCTCAAGGGTCACTTTCTCTAAATAATAAATTCTTGGAAAGTATTCCCACCTTTCAGAAGTATTCTAAAACTTAAAATGTAAAAAAATCCATAACTTTTTAAAAGCATATTATGGCAAATTTTCATCCACAAAACAATTTGAGCTGAAACCGACGCATTAAGTTCTGATTTGATTAAAAATAAGCCAAACAACCTTGTACTAGGACAAGGGTCTTTTAAGCAGCACACCTCTGCTTCCCTATTTCATTTTTCAACAACATGATATTTTTTTATAATAAAACAACTAAGATATAATCATGGCTGTGGACAGTGCAAATATTTTTAATAACCTATCTATGGCTGGTTCTGGAGTAGAGGCTGAAGTGCTATTCACTTTTAAAAAGCAAATGTTGAGCACTACCGCCCATTCACACACCCTTCTAATCTCGATAGTACTGTTATGAAAAACTCAACAATTATTATCGTGTAGTGTAGCAGTGTTCGAAAAATGTGTGACCAATTTATCCGAGACTTAAGTTCATGCTAACAATTTCATTTCATTTCTTTAAAAATATTATTGTTATTAAGCGCATTTGTGTTAAGTTTTAAACTCGTGGAGTACACATAACAAAATAAGTTGACAAAATGGGAAGTACGAAGAAAATTCATTAGCGTTCTTGAGCTGGTGGTTTCTTTTTTGCTTTTCTAAAAGTCAACAGGATTACTCGTTTCCTGTTGAACAAGGAAATAAACTTTTTCAATTACAAACTCTTTTTTAGAGAAGCCACCGAAATGGTATTATTTCAACAAGGAGAGGATCCAATTGCAAAAGAATGAAATCGAATCTTACAGGAATCCTCCTTTGCTTGTTACAATGAAATTGGATGTTCTTTTTTTAACTTTTGAGGCAGAGTAGATTTGAAAAAAAAAAGAAACTTTGCCACCAATTCCAAAAGACGAAAACTCGACTAAACAAGGAAGCATTTTGTAAAGGAAAAAGACTGTAAAGTCTTTTAATCAGATGACCTATTCCCTTGAGAATTTTATACTCCATTACGCTTCCTCTCCAGATTTAGCATGAATGAGAGATAATCATTCCGAGAAGAAGTGAAAGCAATCATGCAGATTACTTCAATCTTTTCAGGTGTAGGCAGAAGGGATTTTACACTTCGTCAGTAATCGAATCAACGCGAATTTTAAATGCAAATCGAGCAATTACCTTCCCTGCTTTCTTTACAGAGCTTTCTCCAAATACTCCTTCACCATCTTGGATTTTGGCGGGGAAGAACTTTCTCTTGCTTTCACCCCGAGTGACTAATGTGGTTTTCTTCACTTACAATTTGGGTCAAGTCGATGAAATGTGTGAGTTAAGTTCTCTCTCTCCAGATTCGAGGGAATTCCTAAGAATGTAAAGGAGCTCTTAAGCGGCTAATAAAATTAGGCCCCTTCCAAACTAATTTCCTCCTAAGAATGAGCTATATTCGAATAAATCAAGCTCAAACATGGCAAAAGTCGTAACTTTCTTCGCAGACAGGGTTGGAATAGACTCTAGAATTTCAGTGAGAAGGAGCACAGAGCTCTAATTGCTTTCCCCATCCGTCCTCAAGACTTTCCAAGATAAGGAAAATCCGCTTGGAAACTAATTTGCATTTCTTCCCATCTCTCACCAAATAATCCAGATGACGAGAAAAACTTTTACTTTCATTTAATCTCGACATTCTACTGTTTAGTCCCTGAAACTTCTGGAGAAAGTGTGACAGATTCACACAGATTTCACATTGGCATTTACTCTACCTCAGCTCAACCCCTTCCATATCACTTCCAAAGCCAAATATCGCATTTGAAATAAATTATTGAACACATTTTACGCTGTAATTCTTTTACCGTTGTGTAATCTTCGTAAATGTAAATGACAAAGTATTTCATCTGAAATAGGGCGCCGAAACATATTTGGCATCATGCTATATTTTATTACTAACAAACGAAATATAATTTCGTTTTGATGGTGTGTTTTGCATGTTGTGAATTAAAAATTGCCTTACTTATATGATGTGATAAGTCAATGCGTAGTAATAATAAATTAAAAATTGATGTTTGTTCGCTCTACAAGTCTCTGAAATACAACTTTCGATTAGAAGCAGAATCAGCATAATTTCTGAAATTGGTTCAGTAAGCTCGGAAATTGTATTACACATTATTTTTGTTTGCAAAGGGAGTGAAAGTCTAAGTAGGGAAATTAACGAGGACAACGAACGCGTGTCTGCACATCAGATTACACTTAATAAGGCTTTTAGCACTAAACTTTCACTTCCAATGTCAACTTCAAATTACAAGAAATAAAAGCTCTCGTTCGGCGCTATTTGGGGTTTACTTTGGCAAAGTCGTGGTTTCAAATACGAAAATCCTTAATGGCCTTCCCTCCGGAAACAAAACCACTAATGATCGTAAAATGAGACATGAAAATAGCATCAAACAAAAATTTCGACGTTGAAACGCCACTGCACTTTATTAGCAGAAGCCTTTCCGTCCAAAGTTAATGTTTTTGGAAAGACAATTTCAAAAGTTTTCGAAGAGTAAACCTCTATTTCCTGGTGAAGTTTTACGGAGTGACTTTTGTTAAAAGACTTTTACTTTAAAGGCCTTTGTCTCCATGTTAAGAGACTGACCAAAATTGTCATAGAAGAATGTCTTCAGATTCTCAAAGTTAAGCGCATGCATTCAGGGACTTCTAAGGCATTGGAATGCATTTGAACACTTGAATTTGAGGACGACTTTCACTCATGCGAAAGCTTTGTCCTATTTTCAGACAATTCACAAAAGGTGACAGTTTACAGGCGTGATTTTGGCAAAAAGTTTTTGACTGAACTGGAATAGGGCCCAGCAACAAGATGCCCGCTATAAAATGCCTCACAAATACGATTCTCGAGTGAAACTACCTCGTTAGCCTCCACATCAAATTTTGCTGAACTGTAATTTGACACAGAAACGGATCTTCTCGAGTGTGACAGATTTTGTAAAAGTCGGATGTAACAATATTGGAAATATTGCATGTTGAAGTACATTACTACATGGTTTATTACGCTCTCAAATGCTTGAGACCTACTTTAGCGTGTCCCATTGAGAGAGATGCTCATTTTATCATTTCAACTAGAAAGGATAGAAGTTTTTCTCGAAGAAAGCTGAATTGGAAGCCTCTTTTCATCCTTATGCCTGAAAGCTTCTAAATTGAAAAGTTTTTGATTCCATTGTATTTTGTTTAAGAACGGACTTTGAGCAGTTCCATACTTTCTCCACTCACAATTACAGGATTCTTCCTTTCACTCACAACTTCTCGACTCTCCTTTCTCCGATCCCCTGTAAAGCTCAGGCTAGATTCCGTATCTGGGAAATATAATTTGAGAAAGTCTTGCACATTTTTATGGACGCTTCAAGCTACAAAATTTCGACAAATACTCCCACAAAAACTTGGAAGTGCTACAGAACCTATTTGAAGGGAATTGTGGATATGGTACGGGATAGTTTAGATTTCCACTTTAAAAAGCCCTCTGAAATTGGATGGATGATATAGCTCGGGGAAATTCAAATCAAAACTTTTCTGTCACAGTACTTTTAGTGAGCTATAATTTTTCTCCCAACTTTCCCCTATTACTTTTTTGAACAAATAGTCAAAATCCCTTCACTTTTACTTTTCCAGTCTAAAGTCTAAGTGCTGCATGTCGCCGTACTTCTATAAAGAAAAATTCAGCAATTGGTAAGAAATGTTTACAAAATTAGTTACCAGTGCTGTTCCTACCCGTATTGCTCGTCTAAATGAAGACAGGAATCCGCATCTAACAAATGGTGGATTCCTAAATGATTCAAATCGGTTACACTGTGGTCATTAAATATTGCACCAAAAGAACTGTTACTGTTAAATGTTTAGCGCTGGGCTTGAAGAGTAGCACTTTCACCGAATGTTGGCGGGAGACTGAGGCAGTGAAAGCTCCGTAGCACTGCTTTCCTCGTGGCAAAGGATCTCGACCCCTCCACTAGCCTTAAAGGCCACAAAAAACGTCATGCGTCTTCCAGACACAGATTTTCGCAAAGTCGCTCACGCTCTTTTTTAAAAATAGAGTTAATTATAAAATGATGTACCAGTTGATCAATCAGTATAGTGTTTCAACAAGTCAACTTATTATTTGCGATATAATGAAAGATGCTTAAGCTTAAGTATAATTTGCAACAATGACAAGCTGTGCTGTAGAACTTTAATTCTTGTAGATTTTGTTTTAAAGAAATTAACATCTGATATCGCAAATTTTAATTTCCTTAAACGACCTCCGTCCATAGACCGCCTAGTTAGGTTTTATTTTATCATTAATTTAAAACACATAATTAGAAATTGGTTGGTTTTTGGTAGATATAATTTGTTCTCATATAAAGGTTCGTGACTAGTTTTCCGTACCTCAAATTGATTTTGGAGCAATTATTTCAACATACTTCATACTTACAAGTGTGCCTGACTTGAAATATCAGATTGAAAGGGCAGTTACCAGCCAATATTTGATATCTACATTTTTACAAACGTCACCTTGTAGGGTATTCATTGTGGGCTACGATTTGTAGCAATATATGCGGGATAAACCACAACGCAGATTAATCGATTCTCTTAATCTGCTCATCCATCTCATCTACCAAATTTCTTAGAAAGCTCATTTCCTGCAACTTTCAAAGATTTTATCTATCGCCAAACTTTCTTCCTTTTTCTTATTTTAAGCTCGAGCGGAAGCGGCTTTTGATTGGAAGAGTTTCTGATTTGCTGACAGGGCCATTATTATTGGTTGGGAATTTAGATTACATAAAATATCGCCCCGATGAGGCTTCTGGCTCAAATCTTTCAAGTTTAAATGGCTCTTTGGGTAGACAAAACGCAAGTCGATGGAGATCATGCTGAGATCTCTGTTTTTGAAGCTTCTCGATTCTCAAGCACAATAATAGCCTTAGAAGATTTGTCGAGATATTAATGGAAATTAAGTCATAAGTGATGGATTAAGTTGAAGTTAGATGAAAATTCTAGTTTCTTTTAAAGCCATTAAAACATAACATTTTCATAGGAGATTACGTGTATTGTCCATGTCTATGCAAATACTCATTTAGCATCCGTGAACGAGTCTTTCGTAAATACCCAGTAAAACGCACAGTCCCAAGCAAACACGGATGACAAATTGAAAAAAATAAACTGGAAGAAATAAACCCATAGGCGTTTATTTGGGCATTTACGGTATATAAGATCTTTTTTCAGGACATTATATTATATTTTTAATGAATCCTTGACGCCCATGTTCTTTCCTCCAAGATGAAGAAAAACGACATATGATCCTAAAGAGCTTAATTTGTAAAGTACTAAACATAATACTTGGGTAATGCTACTAAAATAAATATCTAAGTCTACTTAAGTTAAAAACATCATAAAAACAATTTAGAAATCAAATCAAACAAAAATTGATTAATTACTTGACTAACTTAAGTCATGAAACTCTAGAGTTAAGTTGGCAATTAGCTTGTGTGTTGACGACGAAAGGCGTCGGGGAGGAAGGAAGAATTTAAGGAAATGTAATAATAATAAAGTTCTAATTTATTGGCTTAATTGAGTAGCGCTAGAAGACTGAAAAAGAATTGAAGTAATTAGGAACTTTGTATTCTTGTGTGTTCTTTCCCTTTCAGAGTCGTGGCAGGGAATGAGCGGCTTCTAACTTTTAGTCTGAAAACATTATGATAAGGTTGGAGAAAGTCCTGTGTTCCTGAGGTTCCTTGCTATTTTTTTTTTTTTTTTTTTGGAAAAGTGAAAGTAAATACGAAAGAAAGAAGAAAAAGAAGACCCAAAAATGAAGAAAAAACTGGCTCGTCAAACGTGCCTAGAATTCATAGGAGATAGGATGTAGCCATTGAAGCAATGCAAAAAGAAAGTTTCCGTATTCTTCCCTACAGCTTTCTCTTTCACGCCTTTCCTCACATGACTTGGATTGAGAACCCTTTAAGGACTCATGCTAAGTCCTCCTAAGACTCCATCACAATCCAATCCCAAAAATACCTAGGCTTCCTCTGCCATGTATACTTAAGCTTCCTGCATTAACTGAGGTACAACATTAATTCCCGTAATAATCAGAAATACCGCAAAACGTTCACTTTTTCATCTTAAATAATAATGAATTTTCCTTTATTAAAAAATCCTCCGACAAATTATAATATTGAATAAGTACCTTACACAGTCTTACGTTTTCAAAATATATTTTCCTTATTCTAAGAAGGACAATTTTATGCCGGTTTTCAAAAATACCTGCTAACATTAGTTTCGGATGATTGCGCTTCCAGCCGCTCAAAGAAGCATAAGTAAACATTCTCAACTTTGAAGTTAAAAAAGTTTCTTGTGTAATTTTGAGATTTTTGTTATTTACGCTCCAACTAACTTTCAGCGAAAAAGGAAGGTCTTCGATTGAATTTATAATCAGCTTTTTGATTGACCGCCACACGAATCCATAGATTGAAACCTTAGCAAAAACTAAGCAAAAACCGTCAAACAATTTTAAGTACCGATTAGGCGTACTTCAGTATTAAAATCATGCAGAAGGGAAAAACAAGTATCACAATGAAATTTAAAATAAATCTGTAAATTAATAATTGGAATTGTAGTCCACATTTGAAATTGGAGCAATAAAATATGTACCAAAATCTTTCAATTTTTTTTTTCAAATTTTCATAGACGATATAAAACTTTTCGCCGTCCGGAACTTAATTGAGGCAATGCGCAGGGTACGGGATACATCTGGAAGTGAAGATTGCCTTATAAATCGTTAGCAGCAGATAGGTTTACTATAGTTAAACGAGCTAGTTTTACAGAGAGAATTTCAATCCTAAACAACTTTCTCGTCACTTCTAGCTTTGGACGCGTGCTTCTGAATTCATTGACCTCTGAAAATATAGGATGGTTTGATGCTCGATTAGTTGAACTAGTTTCATAGACTATCTTTTGCTTGGAAAGGGATTAGATTTCAGCCTGACAATGAAGAAGTGGTGCAATTGATCACTTTCATTAATTTAGGAAGAAGTAGTGTGATGGCGAGGTTTTGAAACATAATTCTCGGCGTCTCAACAGCAAAGTTTGAAACTAACAGAAATTAGAACCTAATCATTTATGCGTGGGTTCGAAAGCAAAAGTGAAAGCTACCAATTTACCTGAACATGGTGCTAATTTATTGAGAATTGCAACACTCGCTTCTCATTTGTTACTTTTATTATACCCCGAATTTTCATAACATAGGGGAAACATCATTTATAAAAATCTAAAAGCTTCAGCGTTCATCCATCTTTCGCCTTTGTGGGCGTAAATTTTTGATTCGCTGCAGCCACTGACTTTTCATATTAAAATTCAGCATAGCCGCTCCATTTATTCTGGGAGGATGACGTCTGACGCCTAAATCCATCGGAGGTGATTCCAATATTGGAGGCTCCAGCTTACCTCAACTGGGATTTCAAATGGAATAATTTTGTGCAAGAATGTTATATTGGGGAAAGGAAGGATGTATTTTGGGTAGGGGGGCCTTTGGTGGTGCTGGCGAAGGGAGCATCTTGTTTGTATCCAAGGGAAGCACAATGGTGAAAATGGAAAGTGTCGGAATAAAATTTACGAGGAAAGGGCTTTATAATAGGATCCGACACAGAGGCTTTCCGTTGTCATCTTCAGAGCGAAATGCGGAGGGAAAGAGAAAGTACTTTTTAGAATCAAAGGAAAAACAACATGATATCTTTGGAATATCCTCTTGAAGACTTTCTCCGAGAAATGGAAAGTGACCTATAATAAAATATTGCAGTGAAAAGTTGAAGGGGCGTTATAAGTTACGATTACTGTGGATACAGGAACCACTTTAACCCTTTTCCCATCTTAACCTTTTCAGTTTGAAACACACTCAAATGCTGCTGTCTCCAAACTACTTTCTCCGGCATTCTTGGAAACACGTAATGCCCCCACTCAAACTTTCTCCGTCTACAATCCCAAAGTTTTTATTCTTTCAGAATTTACAAACTTACTTTTTACTTTTTTTCCCTACTTGAACTTAAAGTAATAGAACTTATGGTTATAACTTCCAAAAAACCACAACATGACATTCAAAATCTGTGTATCATGTCAACTCACAAAAGTTTAAGCTGATGGATATGACAAACTAGAATAATGTCCACAGTTTTGTCAAAATAACGACTAACGTCTATTACCTACCATAACTTACCCTGGGTTCTTTTCGTGAGCCGATTGCTCATCTGCTAATTTCAAATTTTGTATTTGATAATTTCACATGCTGATGTTCCAGATACGAAAACTCAGAAGAGTGGGAAATAATTGAATATTAATGTTAGCAAATGAGCACACCGTGGTACTACGTTCTTACGATGGTTTTATGAAGATCAACAACATCATTTTATCGTTCAGTAATAGTAATATCATTACATTCTTGCATGAATTTGGTGTAATTGATCGTGTAGTGCTGGTTTTCGTTTGGTTTTCTCAATTAATCTTCTCTCTTCCCAATTACTTAACGGAAAATGAATATAAATTGTAATGGAAGTTTAACGGAATTTAAATTTAGAAAAGCTTTCCAAAAATCATACTTAAAATTAATTAGGTAGTAGAGAAATTAATAGAGTAGAGCAATTGAGTAATTTAATTAATTACTTCTTTTGTGTAATAATTAAATTTACTAGTGTTCACTAAAACTATTGTAGTGAATATTTACAATTGATTTCTGATTTCTTAGCTTTAGCAGTGGTTTGAGCGCGAAACGGTGGATTTCAAAACGGCCAGATCCGAAGTAGTCATTGTCATTCATTTGTTAGTGTTGTGAAGGTGAAAAGGAGGACATCCAAACACCGGTCTTAATTAATTAATTTTAATTAATTGTTCACTTAAATTGTCATTAAGCCCGATTCTTAATTAAGCTAAGCTCTTCGGAAGCAACATCATCGCTCAAATCATGAATTCGGATCCAGGTAATGCCTTGATACGTTTGTTATAACTTATGCGTTTGAGGATTTAAATTGTTTACCAAAATTAAGGGTGCAAGTGGTGCAAGGTGCAACTAGTCCAGCATTTGAATAAGTGCTGAAAATAGAATCTCTTTTCTCTTAATTGGTAAAATAATCCGTTTTTTGTTATAGAAGCACCACCTAAGCAGCAAACAGTTCACCAACTACTACTTTCTGGTGAGGTTGAGAAGGCAAAGAAACTCGTCAACGATGACAATAACTTGGCTAACTCAAAGGATGAGGTAAATGATGAAAAAGAGTAGTTCATGACGGAAGCATCGAAGGAATAAGTTTTACTGAAACAGAAACTAAAATTGGGATAAGTCTGGTAGAAATGGATATTTAGAAACATCGAATTGCTTGTATTTTTTTTTGCAATCTTTGCAATGATTTTCTATTTGTCTAATTATAATTAATCTATAGTATTATTTTCTATTCCCTGAGCAGACTTTGGATAAGGCGTGGGACCTCTCGTATATTACAATGCAATTTACAAAACAATAAATCTAATTGATTTATTTTTGGTAGAGTGGACGTCTTCCGATTCATTGGACGGCCAGTCTAGGTTACCAAGAATTTTTCGAGTTCCTTCTTACTCTTGCTGACGATGTGGATGTCCGAGATGACGTGAGTTTGTTTCACAACTTTCGAACTTTCGCCCTCACTATCACTTTAAACTATTTCTACTTTTCCTACTTAATTAGGACGGACTCACGCCTCTTATAATTGCTGCATCCGCTGGCAATGAGTCGATCGTTAGACTTCTAGTTGAAAAAGGAGCAGAAATTAACGCAAAAAATAGCCATGGACATTCAGCCCTTCAGTATTCTTCATCGAAGAATAAATTAGAGGTTTGTTCGAGGAGCCACCAAATTATTATTTTTAACTACAGTGTATAACATTCACTACTAGATCGTTGATTACCTCCTCAAACATAATGCGGATCCAAACATCAGTGACGAAATGGGAGCAACTCCATTGCACCGGGCAGCATCTCAAGGGCATTCAAAAATCATTCAACTCCTTATCAGCTCTGGCGACAACAAACTAGATCTAAATCCCAAAGACAGCTCCGGAAATACTCCTTTGTAAGTACCTATTTCCTGAAAATTATAGCTTTTTAAATATTATTTACACATTTACTATAATCTCTTGCTGCTTATTCCAATCAGACATTTGGCTTGCGAGGAAGATAGAATTGAAGATGCGAAGACTTTGATTAAAAGTGGTGCACGAGTTGACACATCGAATAAAGACGAAAAGACTCCTCTTGATCTGGCCTCGACATCAACACGCAAAGCTCTTTCAGCCTTTGCCTCATCTACTAACTAACCCATCGGAAGAAATTAAATCTCGGCTTAAGACTAACAATTAACAATCCCGAATAAACATGTCAGAAGCAACGACAACGGAGCGGCAGTGAGTTTTCTGTCAACGTAAATGTCTCCACTTTCACTTCTGACGATAATTCTTTAAACAACCTTATTTCATGAAAACGGTAAAATAGAAAATGTAGTTTCACTAAAAACTAAACTAAAACTAAAATCATGAAATAATTTTTCTTTAGTAGGAGCCTAGGAGGTGTACTAACTAAATAGTACTCATATTACAATATTTGAGTTATATAGTCGATAGGTTCATTTCTTTTAAGCTTTTTATTATTGGCATTAGTGTTGACTGAAATGAAATAGCATAGAAATGAGTACTACGGGAAGCCTCACCCGTTTTGATTTTTTCTTCTTTTGTAGGGATAATATGAATATTTAACTGTTTGAAATTAAGTAGTCGAGATCAAGTACTTCAAAGGAAACCAAAGTCTTCACGTTTTAAGACTCAAATATTCAGAATCAACTGTTTAAATTCGTTAAATTATCAAAAATAATTTTGTGAATGAATTTCATAATGGATAAAGTGTCATTCCACGTCAATGTCCAGGTAGGTCAATAATTACACCCTTGAAATGGCACAGAGTTATTAATTCTAAAAATAATAAACTTCATCGACCGATAGTTTAATTTATTTGAGCAATTAGATTCTAAACATTGATAATGTATCCTTAATTGAGCGATCGTAATTTCTTAACTCCCAACAGGGCTATGTAATGCCTAATAATTTCTCGATTTTTTAATACGGTTGAAACGTCTTGAGGTCAATGTAGGCAGGCATTGTAACCGCTTTCGATTTCTCCGACGATTTGTCTGACCTCGGGACCAGTAGAACAATGTTTTTGCCATCATAGGATTTGACGTCATCCACAACTAGTTGGTTCACTAAAATTAAACAGCATCTGTATTAAACAACTTCGAAATAATTGTAATATTTTATACCAATATCCCTGTATTTCTTCAAATAAAAGATGTAGATTCCACACAAGCAGAGAATAATGACGAGAAGGAAGACAGTGAGAAATTCCATATTGTCAAAGGAGCTCGCTTCGTAAGCTTCCAAAGTCGATCGTATTCTTTCAAGCATTTCCGTCAATTCTTTTGCATCATTCGTATCGGCCGGTTTCACGGGTCGTTTGGCAAGCGTCACCTCTCCTTCAGTTTTCCCTTCATCTTCATCAATTTCCTTCGCTTTCTTGAGAACGGCCTTCTGTCTTTCAACTTCGACGCTTTGGTCACCTTCGGAGACAGTGGGAATAGGAAGCGTCAAAACTTCGCCTTCGACGCTTTTGTCCTCCCCTTCGGATACAGCGTCAGCGGGAAGCGACTCGTGACTGGCGTGGGAAGGTCCTTGGTGATTGTCATGCTTCGGATTTTCATATTCGTCAGAATCTCCCTCATGCGACTCTGATGTAGTCAGGCTAAACGAAATCTGATGATCTTCCTGCGAATTCATGTTCAGAAAACCATCAGTATGCATCGATTCTACAAGTTTTTGAATTGTATCCGATTCCGTAAACAATTGGCTGAAATCAAAGGATTCCACCTCCGGTAGAGCCGGAGCATTGCTAGATTTGGCAGCGTCTACGGGAATTTCTATTCCTGGTATCCTAGATACGCACAAAAAATTCAGACAGCTCAGCTTTAAAAAGAAAACTACCCTTCAAGGCACTTACCCCCAAGTGGACCTACAATCTGATTGGCTAATTGTTAGCCAAATCAGCACCAATGGAAATGCCTCAAATCTTCCCATTTTTTTCTAAATGCCCTTGTGATACGTTGTATGTCCTATGCTTTGGAGTATTACAATTTTCAGATAGTTGCTCGCGTCTCAACCTTAAGACGTACAGTCGTCGTTAAATTTTTATGACTTCCAAGAAGCGCAATAAAGATTTCCAATTAAATGCATCATAGACAAAAGGCACTTAAAATCCTTATAATATTTGGTAAGGCCAAATGAGCAATACTTTATTTTCATGGCTAAGACAAATCGATTCCTATGTCTGCAAAACACCTATGTCGTCCTACGGTGTCAACTAGCAAGTTCACTTGATCCAAGTCGAGCGGTGGGTCCTCACCGCCATGCCACAGGGTAATTGTTGAATTGTTCCAGAATAAATCAGATTTTTCAAGCAAATAAATGATCTGAGGAATCGATTGCGTTCCAAGCCCCGTTCGGATCGGATATGTAATTGGCGTCGAGGGGCCTACGTTATGAAATCGAATCAAATCGATCATTTCATCCATATGCTCCAGTGTGTATGACCCTTCGACTGGACCTTGATGAATAGGTGGAAAATTATTATTAAATTACAATTAATTATCCGATTAAAAGGCAACGCGACTTACCTCCCTCCCCAAACCGAGTTTTCCAGCCCGTGGAAAGTGTAGCTTCTGGAAGGTATTCTGTGGTAAGACCGAGAAAAATTGTGGGATCTATAGGGTTACTCACGGCCTCAATTGGCCCTCGCAGAATATCAGCATTGAACCAAACTGGAAATGGAAACTGGGCAGCATCATGAGCTACAAGTATCTGAAGTACTGGCTCAATAGCATCCACGTCCTTGAAATCCATTTTGATACCCTTGAGACCATGGCCCATTTTCGTCACATTGTTGAACTCCAGTACCCTGGCTAGAAACGCATCAAATGACAGGTCTGAATGTATTTCCGGTCCGTGTGCCATCACTGGGATTCTATCAGTCTCATTGGACCCGAATAGGTATCCCATTAGGACGTCAGACTCCAGCATCAGAATTTGAGGGTCATGGAGAGCTGTTTCAATGGACGCGATGGAATTAGTTCCATGGCTCCATTTCACGGTTGTCAAATCCGGTGGAAAGAAATCTCTGGGATTTATTCCATTAGCAATAGAAAATATAAATAAAAATACCAATAGTGGGTACTTCATTCTAAAAGTGAATTTTGAAATTTGCTTTTCCGCTTTACTCTTTGGGATTTTAATAGATTCAAATAATAAAACTGACTAAAATACAAAATATTGGAAGAAAAGGTTTACAAAGAAACATTTAATAAACCCTAACTTCGCTTAACCAGATTAGATAAGTTACTTACAAAACAAAATTGAGATTAAAAATGTCAAAATGAAGTGACAAATTCCAAATAACTGAAACCTTACATAAAAGTGAAGCTAATTGGTAGAACGTTTTTCCAAAATTTCAAATGCAATATTTAAATGCTTCAAGGTACATGTATACACAAAATTAAAAATCAAATGAAGTGTTCGTTACTTCATCCTTCATCGGACGATGGTGCTGGTGCTTGGTCTACATCAAAATGAGGAGTCTCTGTAAGGACAGAAAGGATTACAGACAAATTGAATAAAAAACTTATATTTTTTGAACTCACTAGATTCCAAATTTGCTTCTACAGTTTCATTTCTGTCTATGTCCTCTTGCGACTTATCCTGCGGATCTATTGCAGGTTCATCATGCTGCATTGTCTCAGAGTTATGAAGATTATTTGGACCTCTGTCGTTATTTTCCATTTGTTCGGTTCTATATAAGAACTCTGACGGAACGTTAGTTTTCGGACCCGTTGCTGTATTGGAGTCATCAGCATCGGCATCGGACTCATCGTGAATGTCCATTGGAGCTGCAGAGGAATACAATTCCGAATGTGACGATGCCTGCTGTATTTGCTGTTCGGAATCAGAATATAACATAGAAGTTTCGTTTGGTAGTTCATTTTCGACAGACGTTTGCTCCTGCTCGGTTCTGATAGGTTGATGCTCAATCCTTTCTGTTGAACGCAAATCCGACATACCTATTTCGAATAGTTCCAAATTCAAATTATTTTGCGTACGTTTGTTTGTAATTCTAGAGATGTAAACAATAGAAGCAGATAATAGTTAACAAAAATGTTCCGAAAAAATAGTCTCGAAACGTGTATTTATTCCGAAAAAAAAAGGTTCCGAATTTATAAGACGGATTGCATAATTTCGATTAGAATGTTATTGTTTGTCTTCAATAGCTGTCAGTTTTTTTGTTATATGTAAATCTAATCTTAGTTGATAATTTATAATTTATAGTTTTAAATACTATTCTCGAAACTATTTTTCGGAATCATTACATATACATATGTATTGTATGCATGTAATATATTACATATGTATTATGTAACAATACCTGATTCATTTCGTCCAACGGCCTCTTCCGAAATTTCTGCTGTTTTTACTTCCTTGTTCAACATTTCATAATGCGTTGCTGCAGGTTCAATTTGTTCCATGCTACCACTTGTTGACTCCGAAAGTATACTTCTTGCGTTCATTGTGATTTCCGTATCATACAAGAATACAGATCCATTTCCAGATCCGTTGCTCGGAGCAAGTGGAGCATCAGGTTTTGGCAATTCTGCTAAGAAACCTTGTTTAGCCGAGTCTGATGGAATACTACCTTGGTTTTGGTTTCCAGCTTGCAATGTAGCATTTTGAATTGATAGAGTTTCGTTCGACTCGTCCGAAGTTTGGAAAGTTTCAGATGTAGATATCGGACGCACCTCAGTGGATGCAGTATTTGCTTCTGCAGAATTGCTATCAAGGTTCGTGGATTCATGGTCCATCTTCTCAATGGATGACTCTTTGACCAACGCTAAGTTTCGTTCAAAAATGTTATACTGTGCTAATTAGTTCCCCTCGACATTTTCAATAATATTAAAGCATACTTTTACCATTTTTAGTCGAGGTTTCTGCTTCAGTTACTGCAGCCTCTTTTGCTCTTTCTTCAAAATCTTTTTTGAGTATCTCGTACTGTTTTTCAACCAATTTTTGGAACATGTCGTCCTCCACGGCTTTCTTGCAATGCTTCTTTAACTCCTCTTGAAAAACTTCACTAGATTCCGTGAATTTCTTTTTCTTTGCCTCAAACTTCTCCTCAATTTGCTGGAGTTCGGATTCCAACTTTTTCTGATAAAATTAAACATGCATACAAATTATAATACCATTTTCTGTTTAAAACTAATTATTATTACGAAAACACTATCCTGCTCACGAGCGTAAAAAAAGAATGTATACCTGGTGCATAGTAAGCGACTGAACCTGGCGCTTCAAAACTTGCATACGAGTAGTGGTTACAACTGATCGAATATCTGGGACCATAGTATCAGAGAAAACCTCGTTTACTAACTTGTGATTTCGAGTATAGCGAGCATGCGCTTTATGTTTCTCCGAAAATCCGTCATCCGGATCTAACAAAAACCAAATTGAAAAATACGCAAGACTACTAATCCTGAACTCTACTTCCGAGTTAACAAGACCTTCTGCAGATTATAATAAACGGTAATTTTGAATAGAAGCAGTAAAGCTAACCCTCTTCATCTTCTGCTGGCTGTATTTCAATTTTTCTTTCGGCCGAGCCTCCTTTACTTGATGAACTTCTTTCGCTACTGCTTTCACTTAAATCTTGTTGAGCTATTTTGGAAAATAAAGGTAGAACATTAGAGAAAGATCGATGACTGATGACTTTGGCATATACCTTATATCAATACCGTCCAACTAATCACTAACCTCTTGTTTTAGCAGCGACGTAAGACTGATACTGTGGTGAATTATGATACGTCTTGAGAGAGCGCTCGTATTCCAGCTAAATTTTCTTTAAATTAAAAGACGTATTCGTGTCGTATTTAGACTAATGTTAACGACAAGCTAAAAAATAACCTTCTCTCCTTCGTATTCTGTTATGTATTCTTGTTTCTCTGAATCCGGCAGATCTCTCCACATTTGTCCAATAATTCTTCCAATTTCCCACAATTTCAATTCCGGGTGATCCGCCTTGACATGATCCCACACTTTCCTAGTGTAGCGCATGTAGGGCATCAACGGTTTCTCCGGAGCTTTTGGAGCTTTCGGCAGTCTTCCATCCTTAATTTTATGACATACTTTAATTAGCGGTGAAGCATTATTAGTAATTCTGGAATCATTCCACTTACGGCAAATCCTTTAGTTCCAAGCTTTTGTGGACAGAATGCCGGGTGACTTAATCCGCCTTGCATGAACGGACTCGAAGTCACATCTTTCAAGCTGGATCCGGTTGAATTGGAAGCGCGAAGTCGTTCTGAAAACGGAAATCAATGTTATTCCAAAACTCTATCTATCTAGTAGGGTGTCACGCCATAATCTCTAAAATAAAAATCTCTGCAAAATAATCTCTGCAAAAAAATCTCTAAAACAAAAATCTCTGCAAAACAAAAATCTCTGCAAAAAAAATCTCTGCATGCTAATAATCTCTGCACGATAAAAATCTCTAAATAAAAATCTCTGCAATTAAAATCTCTGCAATGTAAAAGTATTTCTACAATTTAAATTTCTGCACAAAATTATTAATTTTTAACTCTAAAATTTTTCAGTAACGAGTTTTTTTCGTTTCTCCAGCCGCCGGAGGCATGTAGCATGGGGCTTATTTCATGTAACCGACGAGCGAAGCGAGGAGGCGCGGTAGTATAGTTATTTCCAAGAGTAGAATACAAAACAAAGTTAAAAAAACATCAAAATTATGTCAAAATTTCATTTTTTATTTCCGGAAAAAAGTTAAACTTTAAAATGAACATATTCTAAGATTTATATGGTGAATTATTTTAATGCAGAGATTATAATTGCAGAGATTTTTATTTAGAGATTTTTATCGTGCAGAGATTGTTAGCATGCAGAGATTTTTTTTGCAGAGATTTTTGTTTTGCAGAGATTTTTATTTTAGAGATTTTTTTGCAGAGATTATTTTGCAGAGATTTTTATTTTAGAGATTATGGCATGTAACC